>NDGN011308040.1:0-22770 GCA_002564285.1 Tympanoctomys barrerae
GACCACACCAGAACAAATGAGTTTCCCCCAAGGCAAAGGGAGGCTCGGCCCCTCGGTATGAGTGCCACTTGGCTGCATTGCCTTTCTTTCTCAGGGCTTGAAATGCTTTCATAGTAATGACCTCATCTGTCCTCATGATGTCATCTCAGACAGGAAAGGGCAGGAGCCATCAGGGAGCCCCAGCATGCTGAGCTGGGGTGACAGCTCCATGGCATCCACTCCACAAGTGGCAGAGTCCCAGCGTCACATCCCCGAGGCCCCCTGAGGCTGGGTCATACGGCTCCTCTCGGCGGTGTGGGGGTGCTAGCTGGCCAGTGGCTCTCGGGGCCACCCGTTCCCACCAGCCCCATGCAGGTCTGCAAGACCATGCTGCCCTGGGCCGGCCTGCTTGGAGGGGGACTCTGTTGAGAGGAGCGACCTGGAAAGAATTCATCCCTGGGATAAACATAGGAAGAGACTGGGCAGCGTGCCGAGCCCTGGCACATGCACACGCGTGTGCACTCACACTCCTGACCCCTGTGCAAAGTGACACTCAATGCAACAAGCCCAGCCGCATGAGTGACAACCACACAAAGACCACGAGCACGGAGCTCGGACGGCAGCAATGCATTCTCTCACAGCGTGGGAGGCTGGAGCCCAGGCCCAGGGCATCGGCTGTGCTGGGCCGGAGATCCCAGCAGCCGGCCTTCCCGCCTTCTCTGCACTGTGCTTGCCCTGGGCTGAGTGTGGCGGCCCTGGAGCTCCTGTGCAGCAGCGCTCAAGGTCGGACCTCGCAGGAGCCGGCTGGACTGGAGGGCTGGTCCTCACCGCGGGGGAAGCACTGATGGACCTGAACTTGGTGGCCCATGGAGGGGATGGAGTCCGGGCTGGGCCCCTGGACAGCGGCGGCCTGGGGCTTCCTGCCATCCCAGGCCCCTTTCTCCCTCTGCTCTGGCTCCACCCGAAGCTCCGCCTCTCATGGAGCCCTAGCCAGTGAGCCAGCCACCCAGGGACTAATGCAGGGCGGAGCTCCACTGCAAGGAGGTGGGGGTCCTCGAAAGACAGCAGCTGGCCCCGCACATACCTACCTACACACGCACACGCACACTAGGCACACATGCACGGGGCTGAGCCTGGCACTCTGGGGCTGAGGCTGCCCTGTGCTATGGTAGTTGTCCCCAGCTGGGAGCAGGACTCCAGGGCCTCCGCCCCAGGGCTGCACAGCAAGCTCGTGCCCACGCAGCTGGCTGCCCCGTCACAGCCTCTGCCTTTTGTCCGTTTGTTCCTTTGCAGCTCCTGTCTCAAAGCCAAGTCTTGCAAGAACCCCAGGGTGGCCGACCCATGCCTCTGTGCTGGGAGCCCAGGCGCCTTCTGACTCCTGCAGCTGTCAGGAAGAGGCTGTGGTTGGTCTCCGGTCTGTAGATGTGTTTCTGAACGCCCATCTTTGAACGGAGGAGGAATCGCAGGCTTGGCAGGCAGTGAGAAGGGCCAAGTGTGCAGGGCCAGGGCAGGATGCGGGGGCTCCACTTGGAACAGCACAAAGACACCAGTACTGTGCTCCCTGGAGAAAGGGTACACAGAGAGGCCTCGGTGCCGCCACGTCTGCGCCCTATGCTTGCTGTTCCCAGGCCCTGGTTCTAGGCTCCAGTCCCCTGCTCTTCTGTCCTAGGCTGATCTGTGAAACCCTGCACTGGCTGCCACCCTCGGCCTTCCGGCCAGACTCAAACTCAGGAGGCACAAGAAGGACACTGAGGAAGGCAGGAGGGTGACGCCCGGCTGTGGCTGCCCAGTGTCCTCCCTGTGGGCATCACTGAAAACGTGTGTCCCTCTGCACAGGGCCAGCTGTTCCTCAGGGCCCCTGCACTCCCAGCTGCATGCCAGGGCCTTTCCTTCCTCTCAGAAAGGGCTGTGATGGTCCCGGCACTGCTGTCCCCACACCCCTTGGCAGGAGATGTGGTGACACAGGTGAGCCGGGGCCTTGACACAGCAGCTGTGCAGCGAATGCTCCTGAGATCCCCGTGTCGCAGCTGCGCAGGGACCCAGTGCATGAGAGGATCAGGCTGGTACTTCATGCCAGCAGGTGGCCACAGCCCTGGAGTGCATTTCGGCCACCCGTGGAGAGGCAGCCATCATCTCCAGGAAGGTGCTGGCCCTCAGGAGGAGGGGATGAGGCCTCCTGCTGCTCGGGAGCCGTGTACCCAGCAGCAGCAGTGACCGCACCTGAGCACGTGCTCGGGGGCCGGGCCCTGCCGCCTGTGCACGTTCTTCTCCACTGCAGAGCAGTGGGGTTCGCCAGTGCCCCTTGGGGAGCACAGGGAAAGCCCACCCTCCCGGGTCCTCAGGGGCACCCAGCTGCACAACACTGTCACGGGCATCCTTGGGCAAGGCGGCAGAGCTGTGCCCAGGCCCTGCAGCCTGCACGGTGGTCAGCAGAGCTGTGCCCAGGCCCTGCAGCCTGCACGGTGGTCGGCAGAGCTGTGCCCAGGCCCTGCAGCCTTCACGGTGGCCTGTGCCGACATGAGGCATGGGGCTGCACACAAGTCCTCTCTTCTTCATTACGGCCTTGAAAGCCCTTTTCTCTTCCAAGGCTCGCAGATGATGAAAAATGCATTTAATTCCCTCCATGCCTGCGCATTCATTTCCACCGCGCCCGGGATGGCCAGTGGAAATTAATGTGTGCGTAAGTGCCTGACCATTTATCAATAAAAGCCCTGGTCTCTCTACCTTTGAACTCCAATAAGAAAATTAACCATTGCCGAGAGGACGGGGCTTCTCACATCTGGATTCTGCAAGGAAATCAAACTCCATCGATCCCTTTACTGCACAACTTTAATTAGCACCCACTTCGAGCCCGCGCCGCCCAGCAGCACATCAGGAGGAGACAGTGGGCCCGCGCGCCTGCTTTTTAATTTCCAGCCATGATCTGATGATTATGAGACTGTCCGTTCTCCATATTTACACTGATTACTTTTTCATTTACTTCACTTTCCATTATGAAACACAAACGGAGAGGTGTCCAAGAAGCGGCTTAATTGAGTTCAAGTTGTGTCGCCGGACATCAAGTGATGTTAAAAGCACGTTCTGTTTCGGCTAAGTTATTATTTGGCTCTAGACCAAATGGATCTCAATTTTTCAAAGAGACCGCATCAATAAATACATGCAGGGGAAAAATACAGAAGAGCCGTCCTGGTCACGTGGCCTCGCCATGCCAAAATACATGGGGGAATTAGAGGCAGGCCGCTCTCCGCGGTAACGCAGAATAAATTTTAAGGCACGTCTTAAGGAATGCTGCACAGTCGGGGTAGTCTAACTGGCGTCCGCTCGAGTCTGGGAACCCTGCTCCGAGGCGCCAGGTGCCAGCAGCCTTGGGCCCTCTGCAGCCCCAGCTCTCGTTTGCCCAGGAGGGAGCACTGCAGCTTTGAGGGCTGAGGGCCTTCCAGGCAGCGCAGCCTGGCCGACGGTGCCAGAGACAAACTCAGCAACGGAAGCCAGCCTCTGCCATCGGCCCCCAGCTGCCCACAGCCCAAGTCCTGACAGCAAGCGGCCCATATGCGTTGCCATGAGACTCCTGATCTCTCTCAGCTCAGTTTTGCTAAGATGCTGACAGCCCTGCCTCTGTTTGGGGCGGAGGCTTGAGCACACCAGGGTTGCGGTGGAGGACAGAGGCGGGAGTAGGGAACCAGAGCTTGCTGCGATTGAGTCAAGTGAAAACAGGTTGTATAGGGTTCTTTAGGAGCTACTGCCGGGCGTACCCCCGGCACAGTGGCTGCCCGGAGGTCAGCGTCTCTCCGAAGCTCTCTGCGGCAAGAGTGGGCGTTCTGTCTAGCTCCAGCCTCCAGGCAGCCGGGTCAGCCTCTCTCCTTTAAGAGCCTTAGAGCACCCTGTTCCTGAGCCGTGGCCAGATCGTCACTGTCTGCTCCCTCCAGACCGCAGAGTCTCTGTGCTGTCACGGAGAGACCCCCAGAGCTCCCTCCCAGAGTCCCGGCTGAGATGCCCGTGACCTCAAGCTTGGAAAGGCAGGACCAGTGATGAGAGGAGGGAGAGAGGGGAGAGGGCTGGCCCACAGGGCTGGGTGGGGGCTTCCGCCAAAAGCTGCTGCTTATGTGGGGTGGTGGAGCAAGCCTGGGCACGGGAAGGGACTCAGGCAGATGTGGGGGACACAGGACAGACTTGACAGCCTGTTGCTTGGGAGCCTTGCTGTTTCCTGTGACTCTAGAAGCTCTCCAGGAAGTGGTGAGGTGAGGAGAGCGAGGCGGGCTGCATGGAGGCTGTGCTGGGCTGGGGCTGGTGATCATTGCCCGGGTGCAGGACGCGCAGGCGCCGCCTCTCCCTGCCCATCTCCTCCGGTCACCACACCCCTTGCTCCTCTTCCTCACGTGGCGGCCACTCTTGCATGACTAGTGCGTCTCCACATGCGTGCAGTCACGACAGAAGCGTGGGGTCATTTTCGAGGCATGCATTTGCTGCGCACGGGTGGGCCGTGCGCTGTGGGCCCAGGACTCCGTGAGCACTCGCACCGAGGTCTGCACGTCTGCTGTGCGGCTGCTACGAGAGGTGCTGCCTGTGCCCTGGCAGGCAAGCGGGGCCCTGCTGGATGGGCAGATTTCCTCCCTGGGTGGACACCATGGGGCGGTGCGAGATCCCCGCAGTGGATCCGGGGTCGGGATGCAGAGGGAAGGGTGCTGGTGCTCAAGCCCAGGCTGGGGCGGTTCAGGCCCAGCACCCCAGCTGTGCTCCCAGGGGCACAGGGTGTGGGCTAGAGGGGCAGGAGCTAGACTTGGACTTGCTGGGAGCCATGAGTAGGTGGGCGTGAACACAGTGAACCGCCAGTGACCTGCACCTACGTGCTCATGGACGCATTACGTGTGACCCTCAATCAGGGTAGTGATGCCATTTGTTTAGCTCTAGAGTCCCTCATCAATCTTGTGTGTGCAGCGCAGAGGTTTTGGGAAGGTTTCGAGGTTGGGTCCTGCGCACTGACCCATCAGTGGACTCAGCCATTGTTGAACTGAGAGTGAGCCGGCGTTAGGAGGCCGGAGCAGGTGGAGTGACCCCTGGGGTGGGTCCGGAAGGGCGTGTTCTCCCCCCACCTGCCCCGCTCCCTGTGCTTCCTGGTCACCAGGATGTGGGCGGCTTCCTCCGCCAGGCCCTTCTTTCCTGCCGCGTCTGCCTCAGGTGAGCATGGGCTACACCCCATGAAACTGTGAACGAAGTTATCCTCTGCTCCTTCAGCCTGTGGATGTCCAGGCCTGTGCCTGAGGTGGGTAAGCCGCCTGGGACAAGCGCGTGGAGGGCTGGCGTGCAGGTACGGGGTGGCGGGGAGAAAACTCCCCCCGCAGCCCTGCCCACAGCCCGGGCAGGAAGTGACGGGTTCCTGCCCAAGTACAAGCTGCTCAATTATCCAACAGGGCTGAATCCCCAAACAACAGCCCATCTTCCCAATGACCACTTCCTCCTCCCTCCCCGCTGCAGCCCTCGATACAGCTTCCTTTCACCTTTCCCGCACACACAGGGGAGCCCCAGTCAGCTCCGTGTGTGTCGCTGAGCCCACCCCTCGCACTCCGGCCCTAGCAAAGGCCATGAAGTCTCAGCCTCCCTGTCTCAGGCGCAAGGATCCCCGTCTCCCTGCCCTTGAGGCTCTCTATCTTCCAAGTTAATGAAGCCTTCCCCTCCCCCTGATTTCTGTTTTTCTGTCACACCACAGCCACCACTGTCACCACCGCTGCCGATACACATCCCTTGCCACCTGGGCAGCCACGTCTCGCACTGGTACCTGGTGGCACCTTCCCTGTGTGGGCCGGGCTCCCTCCTCCCCGCTCGAGAGTGGCCTCCCGCATGGCTTGGCCCCAGGGCCCTCCCTGTGGGTGTGTCCTATCAGTTACGCTGACTGCTGCATCTCGCCCTCGCTCCCGTGAGACCACGAGTCCTCGGGGGCTTCGTTCTGGGGGACTTCCCACATCTCCTGTTGTTCCAGTGTCTGTGAGGAAATAGGGGCTCATGAAGTAAGCGTGGAACTTCACAGGTGAGGAGGGGAGCCACGTGCTGGACTGTGGCCACGGCAGAGGACCCCGTGTTTGGGAGAGCTGGGCACTCTTGCGCTGCAGAGATGCCCAGCACGGTGGCATGGCCGGCCACTATCTCAGAGAGCCACACTGCGGGACCAGCAGGCCCGGGGCAGGCAGGAACCCAGGCTTCCTGAGGCAAGAGGCGGAGCAAAGCTGACAGCAATGATCAGGGAGAGGAAGAGGGTCGTGGCCGCTGAAACTGCGGCTCAGCCCCAGCTGGTGACATTCCAGAGTAATACCAGGCAGGTGCTAGAGCCAGTGCTGTCCCTGCATCATGTGAGGCAGGACTTCCCAAACCGCCTCCTCCTCCAGAGGCCCAGAGAAAATTCCAGGATAGTCACAAGGCCAAACTATCTCGTTACTCTTAGTAAGAAGTCGCGTCCCTTTCTCAGTGGTGTGCAGGGGTGCCAGGTGGGGCTGAAGGCAGTGTTGACGTAATAGTGTCCTTGATGGAGAGGTGGATGGTGGCAGCGCCGCGAGCCCTGGCCCCACATGCTCCCGTGAGGGATGGGCCTGCGTTCTGTCACACACGGGGGAGAGGAGGGAAGTACCTGGACCACTGCTGGAGTCCTAAGCAGGGGGGCCGAGCTTTCCCTGAGATGGCATTTTTGCTTGAGGGAGAGCGTATTGGTCAGCTTCCCGTCATCCTGATGAGAACCCCGAAATGGACAACTTGTGCAAGAAAAGGCTCGTGTTGGCTGGGCCTTCGGTGGACCCGGCCACAGTCCGAGGCCCGCGAGTGTGGGCTGGTGGCAGGGCAGCGCCCCAGGGAGGGGTGTGATGGAGCTACTCACGTGACGGTCAGGAAGTGAGCAAGACGGAGGCAAGGGCCAGCGAGAGGAAGGAAAAGGCCAGGGTCCCATTGTCCCCTCAGGTGTGCCCCCCAAATGACCCAAAGATTTTCTCCCACCTTGCAGCACTGAGCCAGGCCCACGCCTTCAAGCTGTGGGCCTCAGGGGACGTTCACGGTCTGAGCTGCCACAGCCTACAGTGCCACGAAGGCCAGGGCTACTCAGCGGTGGACTTTTTTGAAAGTATTTTTAGATAATTGTCTCACAGTATGAAGAATCCCTGATAAGGCATCAGGCCTATATTGCCGCTGGCCTGCAGTTAACTCCCACATGTTGGAGTTCGGCGTAGCCTCAAAAAAGAAATTCTATAATCTGAAAAATCTATTTAAATGCTCTTCCATTTTTCTACTATAGATCTGATCTGTGCAAGGCCAAATCTGTGTGCATCTCACCCAAAATAACATATTGCAACAATCTGAATGCAGAAGGGACTAGGAGAACCCATCTGTCTTCATTAAGCCAGCCACTAAGGAGATGCACAGAAACATAAAAAAAGTTGCTGTTCTCACGAACTTATGCTTTGTTTTGCAAAATATTTAACTTTCATTAAAAATAGGCTATGTTTACATGTAATGGGCTTATTACAATTTTTAAATTAAAAAATAGGCAAACACTTTAACATATTTCAGTGTTAATTTCTCATCTGGTAACTGTCAGTAGATATAACCCGTGCAGCCAAAGGTGTGTGGCGCTGCAGTAATTTGAAGGGTGGAAAGAGCTCCTAGGGAGAGGAAGTTTGGGGACCACCGAGGGCGCGTCGGTCACACCAGGTCAGAGATCAGCCTGGCGGCCTCTGGAGGGCCGGGTTAGCTGGGTTAGCTCCGGGCTGGTAGCTCCTGTGGTCCTGTCTTGCTGCCTCCTCCCCTTCAGCCTTATTCAAGTGTAATTAGGAGGCCCAAACGAGATGGATTTCTGTACGTACTTAAGGTCTTGAAGTGAGCATTTCGGGGTGCTGTCTTCCCTCAATATGCACCACAGCCTTCATCAGAACAGCCGAGATATGGGTCTATGGTAACCAGAGAGATGGGTAAGAGAATGTCGCCCGCGTGCGACACACACACACACACACACACACACACACACACACACAGAACAATACTCTTCAGCCACAAAAAGCACCAACTCGGTGGGCACAACGATAGCACACGGAGGGAACTGAGCAGGTGCAGAGCCATCCACACTGCCTGGGACCCTCAGCCCTGTCCCCTTGGGTTGTCCTGGGGACCCCGACTGACGGGCCTGCTCCTCATCTGCCCCCACCCCACTCCCAGCAGGAGCAGCCTCGGCCTCGGCCTCTCCCTGGATACTTGGCAGATGTCAGGATCCACGCGTGACACGGGAGCTTCCACCCCAGACCTCGTGTCCTCCGTCCCTGGAAAACATGTCTGCCCCCATGTTCCCTGGAGATGGACACAAGTCCAACCCAGACTGCTAGTCTCTAGCTGCTGCCCAGGTCCCCTCTCAGCGTCACCCAGAAGCAGCAGCTGCCACAGCTCCCGAGCGGCTGGGAGAAGCTGTCCCGACACATTCGGGACCAGGGTGGGCTCTGGAGGGTGCACAGGCAAGGGGCCTCGGTGTCCAGGAAGGAGCACGTGCTGCTGAGAGGACAGAGCGGGGTGAGGGAGAGGCAGGCGGGGCGGCAGGGAGCAGGCAGGGCCAGCGGGAAGCCGCGAGAACAGGCGCATCTCCTCCAGGCCGCGCAGACGCTGAGCCTGGGCCCCTGGCCCTCGGGGGTCAGCGCCGCCTGGGAGCCGGATCCACTGCCGGGTGCCTGGCGTCCTGGCCTGGGTCGCTCCTCAGACTCCAGAGAGCTCACCCCCGCCTCCATCAGGGAGCCGCCCTGGGTTTGCCCACCACCCCAGGTCATGAATGTCTTCAGTTGCAGCCCTGGCTGCCCCATGTCCTGAACGGATCCAAAACATTAACCGCTCATGGCCGTTTTTGACCCTGGGGAAGATCCGGGAGCCCTCACAGTGCCGGGTCAGAGAATAAATAAAGTGGATGTGGAAGCAGCGTCGTGTTCTTGCAAGCTGCCTGTGCGATGCGTGGCGCTCGGCAGCGGCACTCAGTGTGGTTTTATCAGCCCTCATAGAGACACTCAGGAAAGAGGACTCCAGACCTGCTGCAGGAGATGGCAGAAATGGCGGGATGCGTGTGCTTATGACGACGGCGGCAGGGCTCTTGGGGGAATGGTCACGTGTCTTTTGCCGTAGTAATTGTTTCATTCAACCCTTCCCGGTGTTCTCAGATCGTGCCCTGCAGTGCCGCTTTCTGCTAGCTTCTCTGAAGGTGACATTCCCGACGTGTGGACTGCGACCACCGCTGCCTGGCTCCTTCCTGGGGACCACGGACCTTTCGTGATGACTGGAGAAGCCGTGGCATCTGTCTTCTTCGTGTGCCTGTGGTCTTCGCCGCCCCAGAGCGGCACTTCCTCAGCTGGCGGAGGCCCGCTGAACGCCCCTGGGATCCTGGGAGGTGCCTTCCTGTTCCCTCTCTCGCCCTTCTTCTGCCTCGTCCTGGTCTCTTTTCCACAGCCCCATCCTGAAGCCCGAGCCCTCGAGGTGTCCCGTTTAGCACAACGACACACAGCTCCAAGAGCCGCCAGCACCGGCGGCCTGTGACCAGCCAGCTCTCACGGGAAGAAGGCACATCGGATCTGTGCCCGTGGCCAGTGGAGATGGCCAGCCAGCCGGGGAAAGCTCGCTGCATCCACAGGCAGCGTGGTCCCACTCGCCCTCGCTGCTGATTCCCTGGTGACCTCCCTGCCCCTGCTGGCAGTCTGACTTGTGGGGACATTAGCAGTACTCGGCCTGGTGTGGTTCTGCCACTTCCGAGTCACAGGATGCTCCTGTGTGAGGGTTTTGCTTAGTTATTTTCCGCAGCAGCTGCAGGCACAGCGGTCCAGGAGGCTGGCAGCGCCTGCCCTACCTGAGAGTGGCTCCATCTGCCGGGGGACACAGCCTGCTGGACAGCAGTTCAGACGCGGACACCGAGGGACACAGTGGAAAATGCCGGGAGTCCCTCATGGAATGTCAGTGCTGATAGGCGTTTTCTCCAGGAGGGAGGGGAATAGGCTGTTCTGAGAGAGGAACGGAGACCCTCGGCAGCAACGGGCAGGGCTGTCCCTCTCCTGTAGGGACTCCCAGGGTGTGACTCAGGGATCCAGGCCGCTGCCCCCGAGGCTGCGAGGTCCCTGGGGTCAGGGCCACCGTGGCTTTTAGTTGGCTAGGGAGATGACGCTACCTGTCCTGCCCTGTGTCTCTTTCCACTCCGACCCAGAATCCACGGTAGGGACCCAGGCACACAGCCCTAACCAGGTGCTATGGGGAGTGGGGGATGCAGCCACCTCCAGCACACCTGGACACCGGGGCGGGGAGCTGGAATTGCAGCTGCCCTCTGCAGACGGAGCCGGCGTGGCGTTGGGCTGGGCCTCCCGTGCCCCTGATAGACACCATCTCTCAGACTTCAGGTGGTGCCCCTGCTCTTGTCACCGGCACTGACAGTGAGCAGCTCCCCCAGCGGTTGTCAGGGCATGGTCGTGTCCCCGGGCCTTCTCCAGCGATGCCCACAAACCGGGCTCAGAGAAGAGGGAGGCGACAAAGGGCCTGCGCATGGGGATCACGTGTCACATGTGGCTGAAAGCCATAACCCAGAGTGCGGCGACAGCGCGTGGTTTGCTTGGCGGTGTGGCTCCGAGAAGGTTTGGTCATGTCGGCTCACCCCGTGGTCCTCCACCTGCACAGAGCTGGACAGCACCTCTCTGCACTGTAGCATCGGCCAGGATTCCCCACTGCACCGCCACCACCACTGCCCGCTTCCACTGCCACCCGGCCTGCACTCCCGGTGGGGCACGGGTGGGCTCCCCAAGACACGCTGCCTCACATCTAGATGCCTCACGTCTAGGTGTCTCCACAAGCCTCAGGCACTTGCAGGTGGGGCTTTTCAGAGCGGGTCTGTGATACTAGGATTAAAGGTGTAGGGCACTAACTTAGTCCACTGATTAGAATTAGCATAATCCTGGCTGTGGACAGTGGAAGCCCCACCGAGTGTGGGTGGCACCGACTGGTAGGCTCAGAGCCTGGATGGAATGTCCAGGGGGAGAGAGAGAAAGCAGGCTGCTGCTCGCTGCTCCTGCCTGCTCTGCCGTGGACCAGTCCTCCTCTGCCCGGCTGCCCTGTCTTGGAGCAGCTGACTATGGACCGAAACCTCTGCAGACCACAAGCTGAAATAAACCTTTGCTCCTTTAGCTTGTGGGTATTAGTTGCTTCATCTCAGCAACAGGAAAAGTAACCAAGACAACCACAGTCTCTAAGTCACCCCCAGGTGAGGGACCCGGCCGGGTACAGACGGTGGTGGTGCGTAAGGCACGTGCGTAAGGTAGCAGCACCCTCTTACGAGGCTCCTGATCTTCAGGCAGCCACGTAACGCCGACGGCCAGAGCCTGCGACCCGCCTGAGAGCAGAGCAGGATGAACCACTTTGGCATAGTGCTCCAGGGTAGCGGGAACAGAGGAGGTGGGGGATTCCTTGTCCTAATGGGGAGATTGCAACGTGCATCTTTAGTCCAAATAAAACCATGAAGAACAGAATGATACTCCCAACATAAGCTCTGCTTTAGGAGCAGAGAGATGGAAGGAAACAAATGAAACACTAAATTAGAAGTGAATTAAATGGTTGCCTGCGAAGATGAGGGTACCGAGGACCCTTGGAATACGTCTTAGAGTCTTGATTTTGAAAAAACATAAACTTTAAATAATGTTTAAAACTTGAATCATATGGAAACAAACCCATGAAACTTGGAGAAAGGCTGGAAATGCCCTGTGTTTGAAGCTGGAGGCTCTCACACACAGGAAGAAGGCACGACTCGCTTGCAGTCAGGGCCCCAACCACACCTTCCCGAAGGAGCGCAGCTTAAGTACAACAGGCCCGTCGCGCAGGCTCTCGGCCTGGGAATGAGTCCATCCAGGGATTTAGAACGTTCATACGTCAGGTTTATTTGTAAGTCACAGGAAGCAGGTCTCCCATACCTTTGACACAAACGTAAAGTATAAAAACCAAACACAGGGCCAGCGAGATGGTTCAGTGGACTGAGCACCCGCTTAGGCAAGCACAGGGACCGCGGGCTGATCCCCGGTGCCACTTGCTGCACTGGCCCCGCCCCCGGGCGCACTGAGTCAGCCACCAAGACCAGGTTGGTGGGGCACACCTGTAGTCCCAGCGCTGGGGAGGCTGAAAGCGGGAGGATCGCTGGTAGGTTTTAGAGGCAACAGCGATGGCGGTAGCCGTGGCGCAGCAGAGAAGCAGAAATAGGGGGAGGGAAAGGCTTTCTTAACTCTAAACACGGAGAGCACCAAGGGCAGGGAGATGGGCAGATCCCCTGACCTGAGACCAGTAGCCTGGGACTTTAGGGACTTCTGCCAGGGGTGGAGTTTGAGAGGCAGATTTAGTGATGCGTAAGGAGCTGATTGGAGGCTCCCTTGTGTGGGCAGGAATATCAAAGGAAGTTGTACCCAGGGCTGGAGTGGGGAAGGAGGAGGACATGGTCTCTGGGAAGACAAGCTGTTGCTTTAGGGCTTCAGCCATATCAGAGGATCACCTCAATAATTCAGCAATTCATGCTAGGGCCCGAACCTATCACTCACCATGAGCCCAAGCTGCGTAGTGAGGCCCCGTGCCACATACCTAGCGTGTGCATGCGCACACACGTGCTGGAAGCTTTGCCCCGTCTCTCCATGATTTTCACTCTTGCTGCATGGTCACGGCTTTGTGCGTTCCAGCCGCCCCACACGTCAGTGCTGCTTCTCCTCGGGGCTGCGGCCGTGCTGGGCTCTGGGTGGCACCGCACTGGTGGTGCCGTTCCGCGGGCAGTGCGCACAGAGAGCACGGCTGCGACAGTGTCCCAGACACCTCGCTGCTGCCACGTCGTGGCTGCACCTACGGAAGCCTGCTCCTGCCTGTGAGAGCTCACAGTTGCAGTGTTGTGAGTCAGCGAGTTGCCACGTTCTGAGGTTCTACTGCCACCAGGAATGCTGCCACCACGAGCAATCCACGTGGGTTTGCGGAGGAAACAGACAGCGCTTACGCTGACGCTGCTCGGAGTCAAGATTTCCAGCATAACGGGGGACACACTGCCCTGCGTAATGCAGAAGGCTTCTGGGCTCAGCAGAGCCCAGACGTCCTGCGTGTAATTTGCAGATATCAGTACCGGCTGATGGTTTGTTTCTCTTTTTACAGCTCTCCACCGATATTCCCTTGCCCACCGCAGTAAAAAGCCCAGAGATTTGAAGCCCGCATAACAAGCACCGCTGCACCCCCGTCGGGTTCTCTAGCCGCAGTTCTCCACTGAAAAGAATTAGGCCTTCTGGAAAATGGCTAAGTGCGGCTCCCCGGCTGGTGCCTGCGAGGCCCGCCCGAGGGGTGTCGGGCCCCCTAAGCGGAAGCTGTCCACGGGCGCTGCATCCGCTGCAGGAGGACAGGAGGACCGTGGCAGGCGACGCCTGGAGCAGCAGCAGGGCGGCGGCTGCCGCTGATTGAAAGCAGTTATAATTTCCTAAGGACCCTCTAAGACAAGCCAAAGCACCGGCACTGGCAGTTGCCGTGGTAACCCCTCACGCGGAAAACTGAAGAGCAGTAGAAGACCTGCAAGGCAAAGCGTAGCGGGGTCACTAAGCAGGGGATGACGAAGTTCTCTAAGTTATGTTGTGTAGAAATAATGCCAGCTTCTACACTCAGAAAGAACGATGAAAGTACAAAACCAACCGTGAGCTGGAGGGTACAGGGTCCCGTGGGGAGCTTCGCAACACACTGAGGGCCTGGGGGAGTTGGGGAGGAGGGGTGCACCGCACGGGCCCACAAAGCCCAGTGAACTAGTTGCAGCTCCAGGGCCGGGCTCCACGTGGGGCTGCTGGAAGATCGGAGAACAGGAATGGATCGGCCAAACCGGGAGGTGCTGAAGTTAAAGGCCTGATAACCAGCATGTGGAGACAAGGCTCCTAGAAGGAAGAGAAGGGGCTGATGCAGAGTACACGGCCCCCGGGCTGGGATGCCCAAGGCCCCATCCCTCATCCAAAACCCCAAAGACCAAGCAATGCTTTTGAGCCAAGGTAGGACATAGGACATGGCCGTGGCCCGAAGCCAGTGCCTCTGCAGACAGCGGCCGGCACACTGCAGGACACTGACTGACGCCCTTGTCACGTGCTCTTCCTGTAGCTCTCTTGGGGTGTAATGTGAACTTAATGCAGAAAAAGGCACTCTGCAAAAGCTGGTGCCCGCCAGGGCCTGGCGCGTGGAGGCTGCCCGAGGGGTGATGAGCCGCTGAGTGGGTGAGCGGCTCGCAGGTGCCCCGAGCGCGTTAGGCAGGATGCGTGACCCTTGCCCGGCCCAGTCTTGCTGCAGGGCCCACCCCACCGAGCCCCAGAGCCCCAGAGAGGCCCCGCCCCAGGCCAGATCCTGAGGCCACCGGGAGCCAGCTTGCTGTGGGGAGAGAGTGACCCCCATAAGGAGCGCAGGAGGGAGCACAGGCCTCACTGCCAGGCTAATTAAAATGACCAGCAGGCATTGCTGGCTTCTGGAGGAGAATTCACTCTGCTCCCAGGCTGCCTGTTGCTTCCCAAACTGTGGAGCGGCTGCTGTGGGGAAAGCGTGGGGTGCAGGGGGTCCGGCACGCAGGCCCACGATCCCCCCACTTGGCTGCCATGTGCAGTGGGCTGGGTTTTCCTGCAGGGACTGTTAGGCCAGCAAGGGAGGACTGGAGTCCAAGGGATGTGTTTGTTCAGGTGCAGCCAGGTCAGAAGCTGTGATTCAGTGAAGACCCATTTGCTCAGCCTCCTGGAGTGCAGGCTGCAGCCGAAAGCTGACGCTGGAGCTCCAGCAGCTAGGGCGGCGTGGGGTGGTGGCAGCTGGGGACAGCCCACCCGGTGGGGGCAGAACACGGAGGCTGGGGGGTGGCTAGCCTCGTGTGCCCTGCGCAGAGCACTGCAAGGCTCTGGGCCATGGAGGCGGCCTCACCAGCCTGCAGCCCATCCTGGCCGGGGCAGGGGTGGCTCGGGCCGAGCCCTGGCCAGGAGAACGGACTCTGTGCAGAGATAGGGGTGCGTGAGACTGGCCCTGGTGGGAAGGTGCCACGGGAGTCGGCCTCAGTTCTAGAGAATCTGCCAGCGCTGGAGAAGGACCAGCTGCTCCCGGTCTCCTCGGCCTGAGTCTTCCAGAGTCGCCTGCTGCTCCTGGGTGCCCTCCACAGCCAGCCTGACATCTATGTTTACAAAATCTATTTTTTAAACATTTTATTTATTTATTTATTTGTTTATTTATTTATTTATTTGGTACAGGGTCTCATTGCACAGCTCAGACTTGTAGGGATCTTTTGGCCTCGGCCTCCCTGTGCTGGGATTACAGGCGTGCACCACCACGCCTGGTTTCTGTGGTCGGCGTGGCATTCAGTACCAAGGATTGAACTCGGGCCCGTGCGCTCGCCAGGGAAGCACTTATTGTACTGATCCATCTCCCTGGCCCCTGTTTTCTGGAAAGAACACTCCCAAAGCTCTTGTGCATGATGCTGCCTTTTCCTAAACACAAACTCCTCTAGGGATGGTTCATCCTTCACTGCTCCAAGCTGTAAGCGCCAAGACACGGTGTGGGCTGGGCCCAGTGGGGCTGCGCCTCCGGAGCCTCTATGTGCGTGGGGTGAGGAGTGCCTGATCCGTCCGAGATGAACCGACGTCCGTACTGAACAACCAGACAGAACTATGACGTGCCTCCAGGACAGAGAATAAGCTACCAGCAACGTCAAAGGGCACTCACAGAACCCCCGGCTCTGAGCCGCAGTGGCAGTGGGGCCGGGTGGGCCCTGGGAGTGCTCGGCGCCCCCAGCGGGCAGCAGCAGCACCTGTGCCCCTCGGTGAGACCCCCGACAAACACGCGTGCCCAGAGGCTGACGCAGGACCCTGTGCAGGACAGGGCTGCTCTTAACAGGAAACAGCTGAAGAAGAAACTAGAAGGCAGGGCTGGTGGGGAGCTATAGGCACCCGTGGAGCACGAAAGTGGCTTCGAGCTGTGGCCCTTGGTGGCTGTGGCTTCTGGGAACTGAAAGCCAAAGGAGCAGCGGCTTTGTTTTGATGCCACTTCATTAAAAAAAAAAGTGTGTGTTAAGTAGCAGACACCGCACCTTCTCGTTAACAATGACTTCGAGGAGGGAGGAAAGAGAAGGTGTGAATTCTGTGTTTTCTGCAGTTTTCTGAATCAACTGTTACTACTTTGATAATTACGAAAGAAACCTGGAAGGAAGCCCTGCCAAGGTAAACACTGCGTGCAGGGAGGGCCACTGAGTAAATAGACACTGTCTTTATCTAATTGGCTTAAAAAGCGAGCAGCTTGAGCAAGGCTGGCCGAGGCTGCCTCCCTGCCCAGGCTGGTGGGAGACTCTCTCCACACACGAGCTCAGATGGCTCCCGGCGGCTGTCCAGGGAGGCTGCATCGCGAGCCCTTCCTGGGCTCGGGGAGACTGCACCCGGCGCCCCACTCCAGACAGCCCCACTGGGGTCCGCACGCAGGCTGTGGGCTTCCTGCAGGCCTGGAGCCCTGGGCCACATCCTAGGGACAGTGTCCCTGCACTGGGCCCCCAAAGCTGCGCCTCTTCATAGTGCCTGCTAGGAGCCCTGGTGAGCTGGGCCGGTGAACCCCCTTCCCTCTCCAGTGAGGTCAGAGGTCAGGGCAGACAGGGAGCCAAGCAGGGCTCAGCGTTACTAACACAACCCAGCACCTCAAGCTTCTTGGCTTCTGGTTCCTTGTGTTGTGGACAAACAGCGGCACGAAGACCAGCTCCTTGGTCCATAAAGTGATGCCGGGTAGAGGCTGTGCAGGACTCTGCTCTCCTGTGTTGCTGCTGCAGGTTGGGACACTGGGCACGGCAGAGCATGGGGTGCCCCCGCCCCAGCACCTGGCCAGGGCGCCGGGAGGCCTGCAGGTGGACATCCTTACTGGATGGTCAGCTTGGGGTACGGCGTGCGCCTGAGCGGACATTGCCAAGCTTCCTGGGAGGCCCTGTGGTGACCAGGCAGGGTCTGTGCTGCCTCGCCCCTCCCCTGACCCAGCTGCACCCCGGGTCTCAGGGGCCTGGCCCCCAGCCCATTCTCATTAGACCTCCATCAATCCTACCCTCCTTAGGGCAGTGAGAGCCCTTCCAATTATTATGTTTCCAGAGAAAAATGAAGATCCTAATTAAAATCTCCTTACTTGTATAAATTGAAGCCCAGAGAAATGAAAGCCCAGCGTTCTTATTCCCGGCTTCTGATGCGGCTCCGGTGACCTGCGGGGCTGCGGGCGGGGCGCCCCCATGCAGCCTGCTGTGCTCTGCTCCCTCCCAGGGTGCCCCGACCCCCCCATCCTGTCCCACCTCACCCCCACCCTATGCCTCCTCCATTCCTAGGAGGCGCCCTGGGCCTGGCCGGGCCCTGCCAGCGCCCTGTGGCTCAGGACCCCTCCTGAGCGTGGGTGCTGAGGCCAGAGGCTCCGCCCGGCCTCATGGGGCCTGCTGCGGCCTTTCTTGACGCGCACTGGGCCCCAAGGCCCGGCTCTGGCTCTGAGGGGTCTCCCTCAAGAAAGCGCTGCCGCTTGGGATCTGGCTCTAATGAGGAGAGTCAGGCATCTTGTGGGCCAGAGCGAGCCCCAGTGGCTGACAGGAGCCTCGGTGCCCCTGGCTCTGGCCCTCTGGATCTGGAAACCAGGGCTGTGGGAGCTACCAAGGTGCCCGAGACCACCCAGAAGCCAGGGTCGCTGACCCGGGCATGCGGCTCTGCCCACCCAGCCCTGCCCTCGAAGCCCTGCTGGACCGGTGTGTGCTCCAGGTGAGGACTCAGGCCCAGACTTCCCAGTTTTCTGTGTGATTCATGTTGAGGCGGACGCACCCCAGTGCTCCTCTGGTGCCCCCAGACTCCAGCCTGTGTGGCTGTGACAAACCTACGCGAGGACCTCAAGGGACCCCGGCTCCTCCGGTATGAATGATGGATGATGCACGAGATTCCACTTCTGGAGTGCTCAGAGAAGCCCTCCCTCCACCCTCCTCTCTGCCCACACCCTTCTCCACAGAGCCGAACGTGGGCACCAGCAGGGAACCAGGGACCCCGCCTGGCTCTGAGCCTGCTCTCCTGCCGGCCGCCATGGGCTGCGGTGGGCCTCGAGCCCTGGGTGTGCGTGCCTGGAGCACGTCCTGGCCCTGCAGAGCCCGCCTGCCCACGCTTGCCTAGGACCCAGCAGGACCCAGCAGCAGCAGGGAGCTCGTGCCCTGTCCAAGCCAGGTGGCACGGGATGCGTGACGGGTCTGCACCCTTAGCTGCTGCCGACACCACTTCTTGTCACTGAGACCAGTACCTGACACTCCCAGCTCCGAGGAGGGAGGAGAGGGTTCCTGTGGCTCAGTCACAGAGGTTTCTCCCGGGCAGGCTGGCAGGGCAGAGGAACATAGCAGAGGAGACGCGTGGCAGTCTCCCACCAGCCCATCATCCTGCGTGGCTGTGGACCCTTCAGTGAACCTAACCACTAGGGAGAGCCCCACCTGATGCACCAGCACCTCCCAGGAGCCCCACGGGGCAGCATAGGAAGCCGTGGGCTCATCGAGGCAGAAACCCTGGTGGCTGGCCTTGCCCTGCCACCCTGAGTCCATCCTCTCTCCCCCGGCATGTGTGTTGCTATTCTTACACCTGTGTCATTTAGGCCCCTAGAGAAGGGTCCCACAGGCTCAAACGAAGGTGGCAGAGAGCCAGGCCCATGAGGGCGCAGTGCTCCTGGGCCATGCTCAGGCCTCAGCTGTCTCCTCTGCAGTGCGAGGGTGGACACAGCTTGCTGCAGTGCCATCTGCCAGGGAGGTGTCCCCCAGGGTCCCCGCCAGATGGCCTCTCAGCCGCAGCCGTCATTGCCAATGCAGATGTCCCTGTGGGCAGCTCCCTCTGTCCTCAGCAGCTCTTGTCAGAAGTCAGCCTCCCACCACTTCTGCCCAGTGGCTGTCTCTCTCCTGCCAGGACCATGGGAGCGAGGTCTCTCTTTCCAAGGAGAGACGCGGATGGGGACAGCTCTTGAGGCTGCCTCGGATGGACCTCAGTCTGCCTGCACCCAGAGAGTGCAGGGTGCTGGTCACTGCACCTGGGTGTGTCTTTCATGACCAGTGTCCACTGCAGGGAACAGCAACATAGGATATCCTGTGCTGGTGTGGATAGTGGCCGTGCTCTGCCCTCTCAGGGCCCCTGTCATACAGGGAGCTGGGGTCGCTGGGTGGGGACAGCCATCTAGTGATGCCAGCCTGGTCTGCAGAGCTGAGCACCAGCCACAGGCTTGCGTGGCTCTCTGAGGCAGCGCGTGGGAACCTCAGTCGGACCTTGCACAGTTCCAGCACGGTCACCGCAGTCCCTTGGCCCATGCATCCAGGGCTTTGTACCCGGACTCTGTTCTACCACGTTAGCCACCCCTGAGCTTTCATCTGCAGATTTGTTAAGTGGCTTCCTAGGCCTGTCTCTAGTTCCTGATAAGACGTGGGAGATGGGGTTGGGCCGCGCCACTGGAGACCCCGCTGCCCCGCCATCAATCTGTGAATCAGCATGCTCAGGGCTGCTGCTGCGAGGGCGTCTGTCTTTCCTGCTGCAGCAGCCCCAATCCAGGCTGCTCGCAAAGGCAGGGGAAGCTTTGCTGGCTTCTTGCTGCCTGGCTGGGCTTGGCTGGGCCTCCAGGGTCTGGGCCTGAGGGAGGGTGCGTCCTCCTGAGCCCCGTGGCGCTCTCAGTGCTCACCCTCGTCAGTGCGTGTGGCCAGTGCCACTGCGGCGTGTCTGGAAGCCCTGCGCGGTGGGCCAGGGCCTTCCCCTCAGCTGCTTGGTGCCTGGTCCCCTGGTGCCCCGTCTGCTGAGCTAGCAGAGGCGTGCAGGCCCCGGGCTGCGGCCCACGTCTCCAGCCCCAGTGCCTCCCTCTCTCCAAGCTCAGCAGAGAGCCTGCAGCCACCCAGTGACACGGGTGGGAAGATGGCAAGGTCTTCAGTCCCCACGGGAGCTTGTAGGGTGGGGATCAGTGACCCAGCAGCTGTATGCCAAGGGTCACCTGCCGCCTGTCCGGGCATCTGTAGGTGAGGGATGTTCTTTTGCACTTTTAAAGGGGAGGAAAGAAATCGACACACAGTGTTTCGTGATGCATGTGTGTTTCGTGACATCAGAGTTCAGGGCCTCTGAAGCAGCGGCTGAGCTGCCCTTGGCCACCTCACTCTGTGACAGCTGAGAACAGCCAGGGTAGAGGCCATGAGGACTTTGTTCAGTCCTCTTGCAAACAAGCCTGCCAGCTCCAGCGTAGACCGAGGGAGCACCAGGCGTGTGCCGAGCGAGGAGCCAAGCGCAGACGCAGGGGAGCAAGCAGCTGGGAGACCTCCCTGCCTCGGCCTCGGGATGGTGGGGAAGGGACAGACAAGTGAGGACCACAAGGAAACAGCTCTGCCTCACAGGATAGTGGTCTGAAGTCCCAGGACAGCACAGCAGGGAAAGGGGCCCAAGCTGGGGGGAGAGAAGGTGCTTGGGGAAGCTGGGCTGCGGTGGGGCTGAGCTGGGGCTCTGGGCAGGGGCTTGGAGGCAGCGGGAGGCAGGTGCGCAGGAGGGTGGTGGCTGAGTCAGGCTGGGCTTCGCTCCAAGGGCAAAGCTTGGGCTAATGGGGCCTAAGGGATCTGATGTTCAAATTGAGAAGACCTGCATACAGGTGTGTGAGCCCCAGGTGGGGACTGTGGCAGGGTGTGGACCTGGGCTGCTGGTGACAGAGTCTTGGTCCTGGAGGCTGGGGCGGGGGGGGGGCTGCTTTTCTCCATGTGCATGCAAAATGACCAGAGCGCTGTGGGCAGGAGGACCCGCAGCCCCTCGTTCTCCCTCTCTTCCTTCCTCCTCCAACCAACCAGACTGCTGTGCCCCCTGCTATAAGGGCCTTGGGGCGAGCAGTGTGGGATGGGAGCCCTCCTTACACACAAGAGGGGGCCGCGTGCACGCACACACTCACACCTGCACGTGCTCACACATGGTCGCCGCTCAAGCCGAGGCCAGACTCCAGCATCTTTGATACAATAGGCAAGGAAGCAGCTGGCCCTTCCCAGCAGGGCGCAGTGACAAAGTGCCAGAGGAGTGTTTCATCTGGGGCTCTGGCCAGCCCCCTCCATGGGCCCTGTGCTGGAAGCCTGCATGCTGGCGGTGCCAGCAGCTCTGAGGGACCAGTGCCACCACCCTGAGTATAGGGAGCAGGCCCCTCAAGGCCTGTGTCTGGCAGCATCGTGCTGGGGACCCTGAGCCAAGCTCGGTGCTCCTTGCCGAGCGGCCCACCTTGAGGGCTCTGCCTGGTGACAGTGACTGCCAGGCTTGTGCTCAACTTCCTGGCTGGGCTGGGAGCTCCCCCAGAGCCTGGCGCAGCCCTGCCACAGGGTCAGTGTGCCATCCCTATGTCTTCAATGTGTGGGAGGACAAAGTGGGGATGCAGGGCTCTGTGGCCAAGGAGGGGCCCGTGCTGGTGCCTGTCAGAGGCTGCAGTGACCAGGGGACAGGTGGAAGCCTCCAGGCATGCTGGGGTCACTGGGTTCTTTTCCTCCCTGCAGCTGCTCATAGGCCTTGCATAGCCCCAATCTGACAGCCCCACCACCCAGCCGAGTCCCAGGGAATCGACTCACTCTGCTGTCTCCATTCAGGCCTGGCCAGTGACAGTCCCAAGCTTGCAGGTGGGGTGACAGAGCCTTAGAGGGGACTGATCTGACCTGAGGCTGAGTGGAGCCGGTCCTGGCCCAGTGCCATCCAGCTCAGCATGGGGACAGGACAGAGGTGGCCCAGAGATGTCAGGAAGGAGGCTGGCCAGGCCCATGCTGCTGCACACTTGGTGAGGACAGATGCCACCAGAGAGCAAAGTGGTGGCTTGGGTGGCAGCTCCTCAGTGACACCAAAGGTCTCTGAGGCGTTCCAGCTGGCGCTGTCCTTCCTCTTCCTCTGCCCAGTCAGAGCACCACAGCCAAGCAGAAACTGGCGAGATACATGTCATAGAGATCAGCCAGCTAGGTCCAGAATCCTTGCAGCCACCTGCAATTGGCTCACGCGACTAAAGAAGCTGCGAAGCCCGGAGGCCTGCAGCCTGGGGCTGGAGCCCCGAGAGCCGCGGCCCAGCAGCAGCCAGCCGCCCAAACACACAAGACCTGAGTTCTC
This sequence comes from Tympanoctomys barrerae, assembly GCA_002564285.1. Classification (NCBI taxonomy): domain Eukaryota; kingdom Metazoa; phylum Chordata; class Mammalia; order Rodentia; family Octodontidae; genus Tympanoctomys; species Tympanoctomys barrerae. Next base: position 22,083 of record NDGN011308040.1, read on the forward strand.
AGCATGAGCCCAGGGCAGGAGGAGGCAGAGTCCCTGCTGCCAGGCGCCAGGTGGCCAGAGGAGGCCATGGAGCTGGGGGGGGGGGTCTCCTTGCTGGAGCTCCTTTCCCGAGCTGACCTTGCTTCGAAATGCCCGAGGGTCACATCCTGTGGCACACTTGACTGTGTGCCCGGACGTGGCATTCCCATTGCTATGGTCTGTGTCTTGGTGTCCCTCCACATCGTGCAGTCAGGGGCCAGGTTTCTGGTTTGTGACTGACTCCTGGTCGAACGCTGGGACTGTGGACGTGAGTGCGGCACACACGCTAGGGCGGGCAGCCCACGTGCCAGGTGAGGAGGGCCTTGCTCTCTGCACTGTTCCTGTTGTTGTGCTCTCACTCTTTGCTGTTTTCTGCTGCCGTGAGCTGCTGCCCTCCGCCCTGTGCCACCCTACACTGGAACCAGCCGAGTACGGGCTGAAGCCTCCACAAACCATGAGCTAAATAAACCTTTGCTTCCTTAATTTCGGGTGTTGGGCATTTTGTCTCAGTAACAATAAAATAAGCAAGACATCCGTTGGAAATGACACACAGAGCTCGTGGATCGGCATGGCAGAAGCAGTCGAGGGGCTCCAGCAGGTGTGGACACCACGCCAGTGTCTAGCACGGAGAGACGGAAGGGGCCTGGAGCTCTGCAGAAGCAGGAAGCCA
>NDGN011308061.1:0-19309 GCA_002564285.1 Tympanoctomys barrerae
GAGTTTGTATAACTGGAAAATATTTTAGTTTTCAAAGGTATGTTTGCTAAGTATAAAATTCAATGAGGACAGTTTTTAAAAATCTTTTTCAAAGTCCTTTGAATAAATAAATCTAATTTCTTATCCACTTGCTTTATTTTTTTTTCTAATGTGGAATAAGATGCTATTTAATTTTATTTTTCCATGGCTAACTGCTTTTCTATGTATATGGGATTTTTTTTTTCTTTACAATTAGTTTTGGACAGTTTCATTTTAGTGTATCTTGGCATGATTTTATTCATATTTCTTGTGCAAAAGGTTCATTTTTTTTTCCGGAAATGTGGTGCTATAATTTTAAATTCAGAAATTTTAAAACTAAATATTTATTACCTACCCTCTTCTACTTTGAGAATTCTAATTATATGAATATAAATTTCTTGATTTTGGTACAGAGTGAACGATTATATGAGTGATCTATAAATTTTTTCTTCATTTTTATTTTAGACAATTTTTATTATATTCCTTTAAGTTTGTAAATAATTTTTTTACAATGTGCAATGTAATATTAATCTCATGTTATGTATTCATTTCAGAAATATTTCTCTAAAATTCACTCTGTCTACATCTTATATCTTTCACATTTCCATATTTGTCTACAATTTATAATTTGCCATATAATTATTATTGATTTTCAATAATGTCAATGAGTTAAAAATAAATATGTGAAGATAAGAGAAAGGCATAATATGTTCAAATATGAAGGAAAATTTACATTATAGAATACTATACATTTGGAAGGCATGAATACATTTAATATAGCAAAAACATCTTTTATGAGAAAATCTTATTTTCTTTGAAAAACTTTATTTTTCTACCAATAACCAAATTAGTAGAGGTGTCTTTTAAGAGACTATGGAGATTATTTGGGACTTTTTATTAATGAGCAAAGGTTGGCCACTCCTCCGTCCACCAAATGAGAGTCCTGTCCAATAATCTCTCCCCATTTTAACAACTATTCCTTAATTATAAACCAATTTTGATGTCACTTAGACCAGCTGGTAGCTCAGGAGAAAGCATACTTTTAAGTCTATATTTCAAAACTCAGGGACAGCTGGTCACAGAATGACATACAAACACATAAATTACACAGAACACACAAATGAACATCTTTACAAAATCAGACTTCACTCAAATATATTTTTGACCAAATTAAATTATAATAACATTTTAAAGTTTGAATTATAAAAATATTAGTCAGAACTTTTGTAGGTCAATTAATAGAGATCTCTTATGAGAATTTGAAAAACATAGAGACCTCTTACTTATAATTACTATATATCAGAGGAGAGGTGGCAAGATGGTGATGGCCCATCTTGAGATGAGGCACTAAGAGGTGGTGCTCTGCCCTCACAAAAGGAGCCCCGTAGGATGGTGGCGGATGGCCACATGGCCCAGAAGGTGGCAGCAACCCATCACGTGGCTAGTGCTGCAAGTTGGTGCTTTGATGTCATAGGACGAGGACCGCAGGGCGGGGGTAGATGGCCACATGGCGCTCAAGATGGCAGCACTCATCACGGTAGACCACCACAAGCTGGCGCTCTGACGTCACAGGAGGAGCGACGCCAGAGTGGTGGTGGATGGCCGCACAATGCCCAAGACGGCGGCACTCATCACACGACAGACCACCACAAGCTGGCGCTCTGACGTCACAGGAGGAGCGACGCCAGGGTGGTGGTGGATGGCTGCACATCGCCCAAGATGGTGGCAGCCATGTGGTGCGCAAGATAGCAGTGGCTGGGCCACACGGCGAACGGCTGCAGGCCGGTGGCCCAGCTGGGGGAGGTGCGCTGGAGTGGGCGTGGAAGGGAGGAGAAAAGGTGGAGGAGGGGCTGCAGGAGCCTGAGGGTCTCACGCGGAGGAGAAAAGAGGTGGTGCGGTCTACAGGGGAACTGGGGCAGGGCAGAGGGCAGACACATTGCCACAGAGGGCAGAGTGAGTAAAGATGGGGTCAGAGGAGACTAACGTGGCAGAGGAACAGCAGGGGAAGGAGGGTGGGAGGGACGTGTTTCCACAGTCAACAAAGGCTTCTAAGGGATTTCTGGTCATTTGCCATTGAGATAACAGAAAATTTTAAAAAATTAATCATTTGGGTTTGATATTGATAAGCTTGAAGCCTGAGGGTGCTGAGGTTCTTTGGGAGACAGTCCGGCGGCATGTGGACGCAAGAGTGTTTCCCATGGTGGCCAAATTAAAAAGAGCCAAAGTTGGGGCAAAAGCCCGACATCACTTCCTGCCAAAAAGCCATCACCTTTTAGCCTGGAGTGAGTATGAAAGAGAGGGACCAACATCCACTTTTAGCAGTTGTCACTAGAAAAAGTGGGGGTCCGGGGACCAGATGGCGGAGAAAAATGGGGGTCCTGACATGAGCTCATGATTTTCAAGATGAGGCAAGAGGGAGGATGAGCAAGACCTCTAGTTTTGTGCTCATGAGTGAGGCCTGAGAGTTGCCAGTGTTGGACATGAGCTAGCACAGCAGGCGGCGGAGGTGGAGTGGCTCAGTGAGGCAGCGCAAAACTGGTGCAGGGATGCTCTGGGAGCTACACTACTCACCGATCTGAGTCACGGCACCAAAAAATGATAGATTTTATCGGCAGTAGTGATAGAGGCAGCTGATGGTGGCAGTGGTGAGCAGAGATGGAGAAATGGGTGGGGAGGGACACAGTGAGGATCGAGGGCAGGGATAGGGGCAGACCTCCCTCTGACCTGAGACAGGGAGGATGAGACTGTATGGACTTTGCTAGGGGCAAAGCTGAGGCACAGGTTCAGCAATGCACAAGGGGCTGATTGGAGGCTTCCATGTATGGGCGGGAAAAGAAAAAGGAAGCTGTATCCAGGGCTGGAGTGGGGAAGGAGGAGGAAGTGGTCATTGGGGAGCTAAGCTGTTGTTTTAGGAATTCAGCCATGTTGGATCAGGGCCATGATAGTTTAGCAGTCTGTACTTGGGCGGGAACCTATTGTGAACCACTCCAGACCACAGTCCTCCTTGAGTTATGGCCCTTCCAGGAAATCCTTCCTCTGGTAACTTCCTGTGAAAGGGTGAGTAAGTAGTAAATTTTTTAAGACCATGTTTATCTGTGAATGTCTGTATGCTAGCCTGACATTTGATTGATAGTACGGCCAGGCCAACTCCAGACAGTAAATCACTGCCCCTCAGAAATCCACAGCCATTGTTCTATTGTCTTTTAGCTTCCATTGTTGTTAGGACATCACATGCTTTGATTTCTGCTGTTTTTGTATGACCTGTTTATTTTCTTTGAGAGTTTTGGGATTTTTCTCCATGCCTGTGTTCTGTGTCTCTTGATTCTCTATAGAATGGGTCTTTGTTTTATTTTAAATTTAATTCAGGATGCCATATACTTGGAGAAGCTGTTAAATCTTAGAATACTGGAACAGTGTCTTAAGTTTTGATAATTACATACTCTTTTCTTTTATTTCTCTGTAATGCCTATTAGTTGAATTATGAACTCTTGAACTAATGCTTAAATCTTATCTGTCTTATCTTCTACTTTTTCTTTTATTTTTATGGAAATTTCTTCTGCGATGTTTCAAGACTTAGGTTTGAAAAATTTGTGGTATCGCATTTTTGATTTACAAGATTTTTAAACTTGTTTTTGAGATGTTCTTTTTATAGCTTTTGTTCTTCTGTAAAACAATATCTTTTAAGTTTTTGATAATACTAAAATACATCATAGAGCCGGGGATATAGCTCAGTGGCGTAAATGCCTGCCTGGCAAGCACAGGGTCTGAGTTCAATCCCCAGCGCTGCAAAAATAGTACATGCATATTTTTCTGTCTCCTGCATTCTCTTTATTTTCTTTGATGTCTACCTTCTTTTCTCCCATTTGCATTGTTCTGTCTTTTAGTTAGAGACTTTTCAGCATGTTGAGAGATCTCTGCCTTTCCATGCGTATTTTGGAGCGAGGCCCAGGTTGACACTGGAAGCTCTGTACACACGTGGACTGGTGGCCCCTCTGCTGTGTAGGCTGGTCAGGAGGAGGGGCCCGCTGTCTTTGAGTGGGACTCCTTGGTGTTAGTATTTTTAGGTCTTTTCTCTTGAGGTGCTAGTTTTCCCATAGAGAACTCCTGTACTCTGACTGTGGAGGGGCATGGGTCTGGGTGAGAATCTCCCAGAAGGTTCCCTTGCTTTCCCTGGATTTGTTTGTTTGTTTTGGTATTGGGGGTTGAATCTAAGGCCTTGACACTGAGCTACATCCTTGTCCTTTTTTGTATTTTGTTGTAGAATCTTGCTAAGTCTTTAAGTTGCTCAGGCTAGGCTAAAACTTGAGATCCTTCTGCCTTAGCCTCCCAGAGTGCTGGGGTCAATGGTGTGGTTTTCTCTGTTTTGAATATGTCCTGTCACCCCAGTGTTCAGCAGTGTCTGCTATCCCTGAATTCAGAATCTCTTTGGCCCTTTTGCCTGTGCCAGCCAGAGGTGGCATCTTTTTGGAACTCCAAAGAGTTGACAGTCTATGTTTTTATTGATAGAGCGGCTCTTTTGTTACAAGTTGGGAGTAGATTTCTATTTCTTACACTGACTTTCCATAAGTCTTCCTTTTTTTAAAAAAATAGATTTAAATTTTTACATAAGTGTTGGGTTCGCAGCACATCTGAGGGGAAGGTGTAGGGATTTCCCATAACCTCTGTGCCCTGTACCTACCGCCCAGTCTTCCCTAACAGTACCATCCCTGACCAGAAAGGCATATTTGTCACAATCAGAAGACCTAGGGTGGCACGTCTGTATCACCCAGAGTCAGTGTGTATCAGGGTTCACTCTTGGTGGTGCACATGCTGACCACCATCGTAGTATCATACAGAATAGTTCTGTGTCCCCCGCCCCCAGTCCTGGCAGCTACTGAGCCTTTGACACAGTTTTGCCTTTTCCACAAGGTCAGATGGTTGGACCTACGTAGCGTACAGCCTTTCAGATTCATTTCTTTCACCCAGTGGGATGCATTTGCGTTTCCTCCGTAGCTTTTATGACTTGACGGCTCCTTTCTTTCCCTTGCTGGGCTGCACCCTCCTGTCTGGGTGTACCACAGGGTGTTCCTTGACTCGCTGAAGGATATCTTGCTTGTTTCTAAGTTTTCATAATTATGAGTAAAGGTAAGATAGACAAGAAGTAGGGGACTCCCCTCTTTTGCCTGTGCCAACCAGAGGTGGCATCGTTTGGATCATGGCTGTCCCTGTTTCCCCTCCCGCAGAATGGGCTGGGATAATTTACCTCAGTGTTCTTCCTTATTCAGTGGGGAGGCTCTGTCAGGAGGTACAGTGCAGCTGTCTACGGTGGGGCCCCTTCCCCTGGTCCTGCCACACTGGACACTGGCACTGATTCTTGAAGATGTGGGGCACCCCCTAAGCCCCCACACTGCCCACCACCTGACAAGGCTGAGAGGGAGTGATCAGGAGAATGACAACATTCTGAAGCTGTTCAAATGCCAGTAAACGGAGTGACGAGTGCAGCTAGCCCCTCTGAAGACTCCCTGGTTTCAGCCCTGCTACTTTTCCCTGAGATGTGATAACTCTGTCAAGCAACTCCTGTCTCTCCTCATTTTGTTCAGTCACTCCCGTGACAGCTGCAGCTGTCCAGAATCCTGCTCACACTTGAACCAATCGTAGCCCTGCACTTGGACCAGTCAACAGGTGTGAATTTGAACCAGTTACAGCCGACCAATTGCAGGCCGGCAGCTGCCGTAGATGCGGCCTTCCCCTCCCCCTTCTTAGGTGAGCTGAGAAGGGCTCCTTCTGTGTGCTCGCCCTTGTGCTATGGCAGTTTCTGTTAAAACAAAGACTTGCTCCAGTGGTCCTGTAAATCTGTTTATGATTTATTTCTTGGATAGTGTGGACACCAAAGCTCCTATAAATCTGCTCAGAATTCTTATCCCAGGCAGTGTAGACAGAGCAGTTTTGCTATAAAAGGAAGAGGAATAGACATTAGGGGCTGTTAGCCCCGAGGAGCTCCAGAGCCCAGTAGCCAATGAGGTCAGCGACAGAGCGCAGCAGAGATGACAGGCAGAGTCACCAAAGGGCCTCTGGCGTATGCTGGCATTGAGCAGTGGTGCCTGGCAGCAGCAGGGCCTAGCACCAGCCAGTGGCTGGGTGCCATCCCTGGGTCATTCCGCAGCAGCCAGCATCTCATGGCAGCAGACAAGAGTAGGGACCAGTGGCCACCAGTGTCAGCCGCTGGCCTCCGTGTTGGCTGGTGCTGACTAGTGGCCCCAGAGCTGTGCTTCATCAGTTTGCGGTTTTTGTCTGAATCAAGCAGAAGACCCTTTGGCTGATTGGCGGCAACAAAGCTGCTACCAACATCCACTTGCAGGCTTTGGGATAAACACGAATTTTCAACTCATTTGAGTAAATGCTCCCCTCATTGTGTTTAGCCCCTGCTGGGATGCAAATGCTGGATTATAAGAGTATGTTTACTAATGTAACAAGCTGCCCAGGTGTCTCCAGAGTGGCTGTCCTAGTTTGTATCCCCACCAGCAATGAATGAGAGCTCCTACGGCTCCTTTCATTAGCATTTAATAGTATCAGGGTCTGGATTTTCGACATTCTAATGGACATGTAGCGATACTCATTGTTGTTTTAATTTGCATTTTCTTAACAATACACGATGTGGAACATCTTTTCATTTGTTTATTTGCCAGGAATGTATCTTCTTTGGGACCCTGTTCCAGTTGTTTGTTCATTTTAAAATTGCATTGTTTATTTTCCTGTGTTGTCAGGGCCCCGTCAGCCTCCCAGGTGCTTCTGCCTTCTGAGGACTTTAGTACTTCCCAGATTCCCCTGATGGCCAGGTCCTGCTGAGCCTGCTTGTCCACACCCAGAGTTAGGTTTCAAGTCACTTCGCTCATGTTTGTTTGCTTTCCAGTTTCCAAATATTTCTGGCTATAACTTATCTTTCCTCACATTTTTTCTCTTCTCTGCCCTTGGGGATTTCTGTCACTTAAGATCAGGGTGGCTATTGTGTGTGTGTAGGTGGGGCGGGGTTGGAGAAGAAGAGGGTGGAGGTAAGTGTGTGTGCTTGGTCTTTCACTTTCACTCCAGAATCCTGCATTTCTTTTGTCCTGCAGGAGAATGAGTAGAGGCCCAGCTCCTGCAAGGTTTTTTTTTTTTTTTTTTTTACACTACTGGGGATTGAACTCAGGACCTTGCCCTTGCCAGGCAAGTGCTTATTCTACTGAGCCATCTCCCCGGCTCCTGCACAGTTTAGTTTCTCTGTCCTCGCAGGACAGTCTTTGCAGGCTTGAGCCCTTGCTGGGACGCTGTCGCACTTAAGTAAGTGCAACCCACTCAGAAGGCCTCACAGGAAGGAGGTTAACGAGAAGGTCTGAGGGCAGCCTGCTCCGGGGGTGGCTGACCCCGAGCAGTAGCACTGAGGGTCCAAGTTCTCTCCATTTTTGACCCTGCCTCAGTGCCTCTTATGGTCACAAAACGGCTGCTGGGGTTCCATCCAGCCCTGACTTCTTGCATATGAATATTTGCAGGAAGACAGAGCAGTGGCTTTTGTGTGTCTCACGCTCTTTCAGAATATCTGATGAGTCGCACAGGTGCTACATCCGCAGGTTCGCAAATCCAAGACCTCAAAGTCTACTTCACATGTCTCCCTCCCGGTCCTGTTGTCTGCTCATGTATAGGACTTCTCTTGTATATTTTTTCTGGAATCTCTTGATATAAAAATGTATAAACAAGTATGAATAATTTTATCTGTCCTCTTATTTTTCTAAACAATAGCATACTCTATGCATCTTGAAAGGCTGCTCTTTATCTCCTATCAAAATATTTTGATATGCATGGTACAGCCTCAGTGCTGTTTTATAGCTCCATCTGACTGCATTTGGTAGATATAACCTCGTTTATTTAACTAGTCATCTTTTGATGGATATTTAGGTTGTTTCTAATCTTTGCTATTAGAGCCAGTTCTGCAAAGACACTCATACTCTTGCAAGTGGATTTCCAGCCGTGGGACTGCTCAGGCAGGAGGGATGCCTACTTGCGACCCTGACAGAGAGCATGCATGCCCTTCTCCCGAGCTGCATCAGTTGATAGTCCCAGCAGCTGCACAGAAGGGCTTTGTTTCCCTACACCAACAGAATGTGTTCTCAACCTTCTGGATTCTTACCAAACTGATGGTCCTTGCACCTCTGTTTAATAGCAGAGAAACCCCTCCCAGGAACTCCTGCACAGACTGTGCTGAGTCACGTCCCATGGGCAGGATTCTACAATATGCCTGTTACTGACCCAGGCATCAGCAGCAGGGATGAAGCTGCTGTCATTGGTTTAAGGCTAATTGAGCTCTACATCCTGTGATGGGGCTGGGATGGGAGCCGGTGGATGCCTGGATATCACCAGGCTTCTGTTAGCAGGGGTGGAGCTGGCGGCTGCTGGCTGGGAGCTCGGCAGTGTCTGTTAATGTACTTCTGGGCCACCCAGCTGCGAGCAGGGCTGGCCATGGACCTGCGCCTCCAAAGTCAGGCGAGGCTGCTCCTACAAGGCCCCCACTTTTAAAGGTCAGTGCCCCTTAGTTGCCAGGGGTGGAAGAGTGTCTGTGATTGCAGGAAGAGCTCTTCTGTGATCAGACCCAGAATGCTGCTCGCATAAATCGTGTCAGGAAGAGCTAGGCCAGTTGTTTTACTTGGGGTCGTGGTTTGTGTCTAGATGTCCCCCCAAAGCCTCATGCGGTCTTGGGTGGGCTTTGAGTTTTCGATTGACTCATGGTCCAGTAATGGGCCTGTGGTGTGAGTGCTGTATCCGCCCGAGGCGGAGAGCCTGCTGCTGCTGCTGCTGCTCTTCTTTTGGCTCTCGCTGCTTTTGCTGTTCTCTGCCCCCTTCCCTGAGCCACTCTGCCTTGGAGCCAGCCAAGTACGAACTGAAATCTCCACTAACTGTGAGATAAATGGACCTTTCTTTCTTTAATTTTGAATGTCAGGTATTTTGTCCTAGCAATGAGAGAAAAGTAATTTAAGAGACTTGGGATTGGACCAAAGGCCTTAGTCCGCAGCTACATCCTCATCCCTTTTGGAAATTTTAAATTAAAAATTTATTTATTTATCTATTTGGTACAGGGTCTTGCTGTGCAGTTCGGACTCATAGTAATCCTCCTTTTTCAGCCTCCCTAGTGCTGGGATTACAGGCATGCACAACCATAACCAGTTTCAGTGGCAGGTGTCATGCCCCAGGGTTTCAGGGCTGGCATGGCATGGTACCAGTGATCAAGCTCAGGACCTTAGACCACTAAGCCATCTCCCCATCTCTGAGATGTTACATTTTGAGATAGGATCTTGTTAAGTCACTAAATTATTCAGGCTGAGCTACAACTAGAAGTTCTCCTGCCTCAGACACCCAGAGGGCTGGCTTTCAGGTGCGGGCAGCCCAGGTTCAAGGCCCTGTTCTGCCCTTGGCTTGCTGTACGGCCACTTACCCTCTCAAAGCTTCCGTTTCTCAGTGGTAGATCTGGGCTGGGTAGTCCTGTTTCAGGGGCCTTCTGTCTCATGGGGGAGCTGAGGGCTGTGCTCCCTGGGCCCAGGCCTGGCATACCCGGAGTGCTCAGCAGAAGTCACCCTGATCTGGGCCTCCTGCCTCCTGGAGGGCAGAGAGAATACCCAGCCAGCTTTGCCCTAGGTCATGAGCTCCTGCAGATGGTGGTAGAGAGAGCCATTTGTCCCGAGTCCCCAGGGCTAGCACACAGCCAGGCTCACAAAAGGTGCTCAATCTGCTTGTTGAGTGACTGGGAGAACAGCAACACTCAGCGCAAAGGCGGCTGCTTCATACCCTGCCAGTGTCCGGCATCATCGGCCACGGGGAGGCGGCACTTCCCTCGCTACCAATCTGCATCGAATCATTTGCACATACCGTGCCTCCCCTCCCAGGGCTGTGCACCGTTTATCTACAGCATCCACTCCCATATTGATTTATCAGTGCCCACTTTGCACAAGAATCAATAGCTTAATAACCTTTCCAGCCCACATGGGGATGCACCCTGTTTGCCAGGAGGTGAGCAGCTGAGCTGAGAACCTGCCAAAGCCTTTGTTGGCCTCTGCGCCTGGGGCTGCTTTGGTGGCTGGGGACCAGCTGGCGTCACTACCCCGGCAGAGGACCGGCACATTAACTCAGAGGCCAGGGCATCCTTGCTGAGTGTGGCAAGGAGGCGGAGCAGGTGAAGAGGCACTATGGCTCAGGGAAGTGGGGACACTTATAGCAAGGGTGTACTTCTTTTTTGGGATCTGTCCCACGGTGGGTGTCACCCTGTCTAGCTCTGCATGTTTCGTCGTTGTTCTTGTTGCCTGAAGATTGGGGAGCAGGAGAACACTTTCTCTTCCCTGAGTCACCAAGTCAGCCTCGCCCAGGGTCAGGGTTGGGGGCTGGCGACAGAACGAAGCGCGGGGCTTTCGGTCTAGGACTTCCAGGGCCGAGTCGGGGAGGCGCGGTACGAACGGTAGGTGGCGCTGTGTCAAAGTCTGAGACCCACTTCCCAGAGGAGGGTCCACCGGGCTTCAGAATCCACCCAGCTTTGAAATTAAACAGAAACTGATGATTAAGCATTTCTGACTTTTTAAAATCTTGAAACCACATCAAAAAGACTGATTTTATAAATCTTAGGGGATTTTAATCAATCAGTGGATAAAATATCCATTTATTAAACACCTACTGAGTGCCGCATACGGTATTAACATACAAATAAATTCTGATGAGTTGTCCCCTTATGTAACTTGTTCCCCTGGCTAATCTATCTATATTACTTACCTTTTAAAGGACTACGTTGATGAATTGTTCTATTAAAAGCGAATGAAGATATTTAAAATCTTTAATGGGAGAGGACTCACAAAGGAGTTTTTAAGACTAACTTAAAATTGTGTGCAGCATTCAGCACATTATGCTAATTCTTTTTCAGAAGCCGAACAGCTTAGAGGGGAAAAAAATCAGCCTGTTCCCATCTTGTTGCAGAAGGCGGGTAATCTATGTCTCATCAGTGCTAACAAATATACCCCGTAATAGCAGTTTGTGTTTGTAACGGTGAGAAATGCTTCCCTGGAAAATGTTATTAGCACTTATATTATCTTACGGATCACACTTGCCCTCAACCCTGGGTCCCAGTAAAGATATAACGGCAGATTGCAGCCGGTGGGCTATTTTTATAGTAGAAACTTCATCATTTTCAAAGTTGGAGGAAATTCTTTGAAAACACAGGGATGTGTATACACACACACACACACACACACACACACACTTGCTCACTAGAGCTCAGGAAGGCTGAGGAGCCTGGGCTGGTGAGGGCCTGCAGCCTGCCAGTCCTGGGAATGTTCCTTCTGGGTGAGGACAGCAGGCTGACCCTGGGGGGTAGAGGTGGTGCCCGCTTCCTGGGGATGGCCCCGCCCGGCTCAGCTCTCAGCCAGAGTGCAGTGCTCTCGCTGTGACTGGAAGGGGACAGACCGGTGTCTGCTTCCCACCCCTTGCTCAGCACCTTGCACCCTACGGCCTCAGGGGCTGTGGGTGGCCAGAGCCACAGGACAAGTGCCTGGAAGCAGGGCTAGATGAAGTGTCACCTGGACACCTTGCATGCCCTTCTTTGCCTGCCTGGGACATGCTGGAGGCCAGTGTCCAGTCCAGGCTTAGCTGTACCTGGGTGCAGGCTGGCGTTCTGGAGTGCTAGTGTGAGGACAGAGACCAGGGCCTCCTGGAGATGAGGACACTGGAGTCGGCTTCTGTGGGGGAGAAGGGGACACGAGGGAGAGGAGAGGAAGGGCTTAGGCATGACTGGGAAGCAAGGTGAGATTTGGGGGTCTGTGGGGACAGAGGTAGGCCAGGACAGGGAAGAACCTTTCTTGCTTTGTCCTGAGGCTCCTGGGTCCCATGAGCCCCCAGCACAAGCCCCGCTTTTCCTCCTTTCTGTCCTTAGAGGAGCACTTGGTGCTTTCCTCCTCTGAGAGACCTCTCCTGCTTTCCCTCCTGGAGTTCCCTGTCCATGGAGGGGGGTGCGGGGTTTGTAGCTTCCCTTTGGACGTGTTCCTAAGTGGCTGTGATTTTGTGGACACATTTCTGGCTTTGTCCCCATGTGCTCATCAGGGCAGGAGCACCCAGGCCAGTCTCCTCTGCAAGCTTTTGTGACCAAGGACTCACGCAGAGCTGGACCACAGCACGTCCTGAGCTCAGCAAGCCGAGAATCCGTTGGAGACCTCAGGGACCAAGCGCTGGGCTGGAAAGGCGCTACATCATCCTTCAAGTGCAGGCAGGGCGGTCCACAGGGTGGAGGTGGCGCTCTGGGCCACTGTGGTGGCAGGGACAAAGGCTGGGCTGTGGGCGAGTGCAGCCAGGCCTGGGTAACTGAGCAGTGTGAGGCCTGGGCTGCAAGAAGGAACCCACGCCCTAGAGGCCAGATCGCAGAGGGCCTGAGGCCATCTGTCACCTGAGCAGGTGTACCCAGATGCCTGGCTGCCTAGGAAAGCGCTGTGGAGGCCCTGAGGCTGCTTCCCTGCCTGCAGGATCTGTAGATTCTAGACGAGACCAAAGGCTTGAAGCCAGGAGGAAGGCTGGCTGTCACCCGCAGGCACCAGGAGGGACCTCAAAGCTTGTTCTAGAGGACGGAGCAGTCGCTGGGGTAGGTGCCAGTCTTTCCGCAGAGCCAGGCTGCTATAGGGACTGTGACCTCCTTGCTCTCCAGCTAGAGAGAGCTTGGCTCCCTGAGGGCTGTGTGACCAGGACCTGGTGGTCTAACTGCACTGTTGCCACCTCTTTTAGAGATTCTACCTGCTCTCTGGAGTCTGTATCAGAGGAGAGTCCTGGCTCCCAAAGCCCCCGGATGGGGCAGGCCTGGCCAGGGGCCATGTGTGGAAAAGTGGCAACTAATCTGGGCTGGTGCCACACGAAGCGCCAGGTGGTGATGACTTCTGGCCTTAGCCTCACACGTCTGGGCCTGTGGCCCTGGATCCTCATTGCCAACAACCCAGTTTGTCTCCTAGAGCCAAAGCAAGAGTTGTGTCCAGGGCAGAATGACCTGTCCAGGAGAGAATGATGGCAAACAGCTGCCCCGACCATGCATGGGGACACAGACAGGGCTCCAGGCGGGCTGGAGTGAGAGGAGGAGTCATGGCCGTACCCTGCTCCAGGGACGACAGTGCCCTGCTCCAGTGGTGCAGCCTTCAGGGCTGCTCAGGCCCTGATGCCCTGACCCTGCTCGCTCTCACTTCTGGTGGTTCTCACTTCAGGTAGTTCCTGCCCCTCAGCCCCGGGCCTTCTCCGTCCACCCAGGGCCCTGCCCTGTCTTCAGCCCCTGCGGTGGTGCCCCTGTCCCCTCTGTGGCCTCCCTGACCCCGTCCCACAATCCATACCCATTTTCTTTGTGCCTGGGTCTCCCTGTGATGTGGTTGAGTCCTTGAGGGCAGTGACCGCTGGTTTTCAGTCTCTGTAGCTCTAGGGCCTCGCTTGGGGTCTGTGACGATGAATGGATGAGGCCAAAGGCGGGTGTACTTGGACAATTTAGGGTGATAGTCGGGGCTGGGCAGAGGTTCTGGTACAAGGTGTCAGAGTTTCAGAAACCAGTGCAGGTCTGGGGGAGCAGGGTGCCCGTGTGTGTCTAGGGCTCATGTTCCCCGAAGTCCTCTGGTGGCCCTGATGTTCTCTGAGGATGCGTGTCTTCATGCCTTCTTCTGTTCCCCTCTGCATCTCTGTCTGCGAGCTTGGGGCCTGGCAGGCAGTAGGGACTCAGTAGATTCTCGCTGACCCGATGACCAGTGAGTGGGTGGAAGCTGCAAGCCCTGCCATTCAGGACTTCGTTCATCCGTAAGGGGAGTGCGCCAGGGAGAATCGTGCATCTCTCGAGCTCCTTTGCACTGTGGCTTCTACCCAAGCTTGGGTGCCTTGGGGTTTTTCCTGTCTCTTCCTCTTCCCAGGGTCCAGAGAAGCTAAGGCTCAAAAGCAGTGAGCACAGACCTTGCAGACCCCAGAGGGTCCCTTGGATCCCAGTGGTGGGTCCGCAGCTGCAGCTCCCTAGAGCCCAGGTCATGGCTGCAGTTCCTCAGCTGAGCCTTGCATAGTGCGCATGCCCAGTGTGGGTGTGCTTGGGGAGGGAGGGAGCCCATGGGGGCGGGGGCAGAGAAGCAGGTAGGTGGGCCCAGGATGGCTGCTCTTACCTTCCTCTGCAGCATTCAGTGAAGAAGAGCAAGAGGAGCAGGAGGAGGAGGAAGAAGAGGAGGAGACCTCTGAAAATGATGCACTCCTTTTTTGACCCAGAAAACTCCACAAAGTCATGTGAATCAAGAGGCCCAAATCTTCATTTTCACTTTAAGAACGCCTGTGACACTGCCCAGGCCATCCAGGGTGTGCCTGTCTGAAAGGGCACCATGTGCATATTGGAAGGATGTCACCTTAAGGAAGCAGTGTGTGCCACTACAGTGGTGGCAGAAGGGGTGCTTGGGCCCAACAGTGGGGCTGGGCACAGGGTTGGTGGCCCCGAAGGAGTGCTGCACTCTTGTTGCACATACTGTATTCATCTTTTAAATTTTTATCGCCGGCTCAGCCCGCCCTGAGGGCAGGGCTGGTGTGGCATGTGGTGGTGGGAATCGCACCGTGTTTCCCCGTGCCTGCCTAAGCTTGCCTACACAGGTGCTTTAGACAGCTGAGCTATCCTTCCCGCCCAGTTCTCATGCTTTAAAATGCAGAGAGTAGAGCTGCACTTAAGGGCTTAGATGTGATGCTCCCTGATCATCGAACCTATCCAGGTGAGCGAGGTACCCATGATGCACCGTGGCTTACAGAGCTCAGGGCCAGAATGACCCCGTGTGAATTCTCCCTCCTGTGCCGCGACCATTGTTGAGAAGGAACAAGTGGTTCCTGAGCCAGGAGTATGTTGCACAGAAGAAAAGATCCTGGGAGAAACTGAAGAACCAAAAACTCATGGCATGGGAATAAATTAAGTGTAAAATAAATGTAAAAACTAAACTAAACTAAAATTTTAATACAGGCCCATGGACATAGCTCAGCAGTAGAGCATTTGCTTAGTGTGTGAGAGGCCCTGGGTTCAAGCCCCAGTACTAAAGACAAGACTGTCACTTATAAGGAGGCTGTCCTAGCCCCTCTTGTTGCTGTCCCCCATGCTGCCTTTTTGGCTCATGCAGCAGTTGGTCTTCCTAGGCGCTGCATCCTGTTCCTTGCCGGCTGGCCACGGCCCTGTGCTGGAAGCTCACATGTGGGGGCCTCCTTGGTGGCTCCCCCTCTGGCTTCCTGTTGAGCTCCTTCCTTGGGGCACAGGTGGGAGAGTGGAGGGTGGGAGGAAGGGGAGACTCCCCAGGGGATCCCCTAGAGGCCGTGACTCTTTTCTGAAGGTGCTGGCTCCTGTCTGCAGGCCCCGCTATTCAGTCCCCTCTTGCATCCTGGGAACTTGACTCCGAGGCCCACAGCTGGTCGCTGCCCCCTCCTTAGCCGCTGCTGCCGACATCCTCATCCCCTCTGGGTCCTCAAAGCTCAAGTTTGACGCTGCAGTTAGGCTCCTGTCAGGACTCCTACGTACACTTCCTTTAAATTTATGGGTCTGCAACTCATCTCTCCCGCTAGACTGTCTGCTTCTGGGGAACTAGCACTGTCTGGCTTACTTCTGGGTCCCCAGGTCTGCCTCCTGGTCTACACACGGTGTATGCAAGGTGCTCAGCAAGTGTCTGAGTGAATGGGCACCCCCGTGTACCCGCGTGCCGGGCACACATGCAGACACTGCCATCCAGCAAGGGCCCCTTGCAGTCCTCAAGGGCTTGAGCACTCAAGTGGCTGAGAGCAGGGACTGCTCTTGCAGTCCTCTTCCTATTCATTAGTGGTCCAGCTGTGGGAGCCACCTGCCCCCGCCCTGCTGTGCTTCCCATTGGGGCTGGGCTTTAGTTTCCCTTCATGGGCATAACAGTCATTTCTCTGTAGCTGCCTCTCATCCCTGAGTAGGGCGGTGCTAGGTCAGCTGTGGCAGCCGCAGGGAGGGTCGTCGGAGTCCAGAGGACCTTGGTGGGGAGGGCGATAGACTGGACTTCCATGCATCAGATCACTTTCTTCCTAAGGGGTACTTTGGCTACAGCATATAGTGGGTTTGGCTGTTTGTCCAGAAGGAAAGACAGGGCTGGGGAGGAGGGCAGGCAGCTGGGCATGGGTCCCTAAGCAGTGACCCAGGCCCAATGTGGCCCTGCTCAGCTACGGGTGCTGAAGAGGTACTGGGGGCTCTGTGCCTGACAGCTCCCGTTCAGCCGGGGACAGCTGAGTCCTCCTTGCTGTCTCCCCGCTCTGCTCTGTTCTTCCCTTTCACCAGCTTCTCTGCTCCATGCCCCTCTCTCCTGATCTGGTCAAGAGGTCCTGGAATTTTCTGGAAGGTTTCTTGGGGAAGCCTGGGGAATGTGGCCCATTCTCACTGAGGCTTTAAAAGGAGGCCATAAACCTCTCTGAATTCAGGTTTCTGTTCCACGGGCAGAATGTGGAAGCTGATGATAGTCTATGAAAATTCAATAAACCTTGAAAACGGCATCAGAGTTGATATCTGTAATTTAAAATAATGGATACCAAGAAATTGTTTCTCATTTATCTCTACTGCTGAGAATGTAGCACCAAAGGGACTTCATTAGGTGGAGATTTTTTTTTAAATGAAAAAAATAGTGTCATTTATCTCAATCAATGACAGATGCAGGAGGTGGCTGATGATTGTGTTTAATAATACTCAGCCAGCACAGGCCTCCTTTCTTTTCACAGTTTGGGACAAGTACACAGATACACAAGAATGGCTTTGCAGTGGGAGTGGTACAGAAATGAGCCGTCTTGTTTTGCTATGAAGGTGCTGCTTTTGCTTTGTTAAGTAGCGCATCTGGCTGGTGACGTTCAGAAACCGGGGACAGTGACGGAGGGGCCACCGCCATCACCAGGTCCCATCTCTGTTGGGTAGGGTCCCACTTCCTGTGTGCCTGTACCAACCAGGACCTTTGAACAGAAGTGGGGCTCCCCGGGGACGAGGCGCAGCCAGCACTCAGGTGTCCGCTGCTGGAGGCTCTGTGCTGGGGTGTCTGCGTTCCTGCGTGTGTGACTGTCTGTCTGTCTATATGGTGCCTGTCTGTGTGTATGTGTGTACAAAGATGCACATATGTGTCTCTGTTTTTGTGTCTATGTGTATGTGCCAGTGTGTACGTGTGTGTCTCTGGGTGTGTGTCTATATGTTTATGTGTGTGTCTATATATGTCTGCCTGCCTGTGTATATGTGTGTCAGCTTGTATGTGTGGGTCTCTGTATGCATGCATGCATACATGTACATTATAATCTGTGTGTCTGTATATATGTGTGTGTCTGTGTTTCTCTGCATGTATATGCTTGGCTATGTGTGTATATATGTGTGCCTATATATATATATATGTCTCAGCTTGTATGTGTGTTTGTGTGCATGCATGCGTGTGTGCTTGTGTGTTGCATCTGTGCATGCATGCATGTGTGTCGCATCTGTGTGCATGCATGCGTGTGTGCTTGTGTGTCAGCATCTGTGTGCATGCATGCGTGTGTGTCGCATTTGTGTGCATACATGCATGTGCGCTTGTGTGTCAGCATCTCTGTGCATGCATCTGTGTGCGCTTGTGTCAGCATCTCTGTGTGCATGCATGCGTGTGTGTCACATCTGTGTGCACGCATGCATGTGCGCTTGTGTGTCAGCATCTGTGTATGCATGCGTGTGCGCATGTGTGTCAGCATCTCTGTGTGCATGCATGCGTGTGTGTCACGTCTGTGTGCACGCATGCGTGTGCGCTTGTGTGTCAGCATCTCTGTGCACGCATGCGTGTGCGCTTGTGTGTCAGCATCTCTGTGCACGCATGCGTGTGTGCTTGTGTGTCAGCATCTCTGTGCACGCATGCGTGTGCGCGTGTGTGTCAGCATCTCTGTGTGCACGCATGCGTGTGCGCGTGTGTGTCAGCATCTCTGTGTGCACGCATGCGTGTGTGCTTGTGTGTCAGCATCTCTGTGCATGCATGCGTGTGTGCGTGTGTGCCGCATGTCCGTGTGCATACATGCGTGTGTGTGCACACGCCCCTGTGAGGGGGGCTCTGCGCGGGCTGTGCGTGCTGGCCAGGCCTCTGCTCGCTCGCACACGCCGCCTGCTCTTCGCAGCATTCCTATTCAGCAGCCCGAGATCCGCGCCTCCACTTCCTCACGTGGCAGACTGGCAGGCAGAACATCGATCTTAGGGCACTTCATCAGCTCCCTTCTAAGGACAAAGAACATTTTACATAAAAAGACCTTATACTCTTCCGCAGTCCCTGTGCGGCGGGGGGGGGGGCAAGGTCTGCTACTGAGTCTGCATCTCAGGACGGGGGACTTGGGGGGTCCCGAGTCCCCTAACTCTGAATCCTGGTTCTCTGAGGGCCGTGTGTGGTGCCGCTGAAGCCTCTGGAGGCTGCAGAGTGACAAGGTGATGAGGACCTGGGGACCCCACGGGCGCCCTCAAACAATAAACTGTGCTCGTCCAGCTGGAGCAGCCAGGGACCTCCTCCTGCTAGGAAACAGATCAAAGAATGCTAATTGATCAAATATTAAATAGCAGTTAAATGCCACACTGAATAATTCACCTTTCTTTATGTGAGCAACTTTGCAGGCACTGGAATAGAAAGGAATTTTCATGTTGATAACGGTGTTAGCAGGGAACGGAAGAAATGTTGTTTGTTTTCCCGAAGTGTTGCAAAATGTGTGAGAACCGAAGTCTTCACTTATTAAATTCAGTCCTGTGGGAATTCAGTGTCAAGATTTTCTGTCTCAACCTGATTTTTAAAAGCAAATGGCAGGGCCCTGAAGAGCGCTGAGGGCTCTGCAGATAGGGTGGTTGATTCTTGGGTTGGGGGACAGCTGGCAGAACGGGGGACACTTTGCCCAGAGACGAGAAGGCTCAGGGAGCGAGGGGAACCAGACCGCGCCATGGCCCCACGCCCCGGGCCCGGAGCTGTGCATGTTCCTCCAGGCGGCAAAGGCGACCGTGCGGGTGCGGGTGATGAGGCATCCTGAGACGGGGAGAGTGCTGGAGTCTCCGGGCGGGCTTCAGGAGGCCACAAGAGTCCTCCTAAGAGAGGCAGGCCTGTCACAGCCAGAGCAGTCTGCACAGCGGACGCAGAGCTTGGAGTGGTGCTGCCACAAGCGAAGGGATGTGGGAGCACTAGGAGGGGGGAAGGCGAGGGAGAGGGGGGGGGGAGGCGGGGGGGAGGAGGGGGGAGGAGGCGGGGGAGGAGCGAGGGAGGCGGCAGGGGAGGAGCGAGGGAGGAGCGGCTCCCTTCCAGAGCTTCAGGGG
>NDGN011308064.1:0-15972 GCA_002564285.1 Tympanoctomys barrerae
GTACTTGATCAGGTAGTGTCTATGGAATGCTGTCCTAGACAGCATTCTAGGTAAATAGTAGGTTACATTCTAGAGCCAACATAAGACAACACTACAGAGTCCTTCCTTAGCATCCTAAGATGTCTCTTGACACCTGGATGTGAGCAGGCACATTGGCAACAGCTAGTCTCAGCTCAGCTGGGGCATCTGGATGTCTTTGTGCATCTGAGTTCCCCTTTGCAAAAGGTGGACAGTGCTGGTGTTGCCCTCACAGTGCTGCTGTGTAGATGAAATGGAGTCCATTGAGATTTCTGCATGTTCCAGTTTTGCTAAATGTGAATGAATCTGTATGTGCTTGGTTTTCTTCTGAATCATATTGTAGTCTTATCCTTCCTCCTCCCCTTTGCTTTGCCTTTTCTTCCACTGTCCCTGAACCCTGGCTGGTAATGCCCTGTGATAACTGCTGTATCTGTTCAGTTTTTTTTGTGTGTGAATAAGGAAGCCAATTCTGAATACTCTAAGCAGAATCTGATCAGTAAAGCAGGGTTTATTGGAATGTCAAGGGGTTGGCAGTTGGAGGCGCCATACAGTTGCTAGGAGGCCAGGCTTGCGAACAGCTCTGGTGTTGCTCCTGGCAGGAAGCAGGAAGCAGGACAGCAGTCACTATGTAACCAGGACAGGCTGGGCAGTCTTGCCCAGGCATAGCCACCTCTTTAGTGGCTTCCACCTCCCCTGTTACTGTGTCCTCAATAAAAATTGCCCCACCAATTTGTTAGCTATTTAATGCATGTAACAAATCACCCTGAAACTCAGTGGCTCAAAGGAGCAGGCATCTGTTATCTCTCTTTATATTATTGAGCAGAAATTTGGGAGGGCTCTGCTCTTGCTAGCTTATTCTCCTGGCTGATTATTGGGGCTGGAGACCTTTGTCCTTGTCCAAATGGGTCTCTCCAAAGAGCCACTTGAGTGTCCTTCTGATAGTAGCTGGCCTTTCCAAAGAGAAGCCTCAGGCCTTTTGTGACTATCTGTTCTGCTACATTCTGTTCACTTACAAGGTTCCTTCCAGGATTTAGTAGAAATCCCTCTCTGATGACTCACACCTAGGATACTCTTTGTTATGGTTTGTCTTAGTTACTTTTCTCTCCTTGCTGGGACAAATACCCAACTCCTAAAATTAAGGAAGGAAAGGTTTATTTAGCTCACAGTTAGTAGAGTTTTTAGTCCATACTCAGCAGGCTCCAAGGCAGAGCAGCACATGGCAGAGGGCAACCTTTCATGGTGGCAGAAAACAGCAAAGGGCAAAGTGAGGGGCAGCAGCTGTGGCTTCTAGCAAGCTTCTCTCCCCTCCTCACATTGTAATGCAGATTACCCACCAGGGCATGAATAGCACTCATACCCATAATCCCAGCATTGGATCATGAATTAATCACAAGCTTTAGAACCATGCCCCAATGATTGCATGACTCTTTGGGGGGACAACTGCACACAAACCATAACATGGCTTATATCTAGATGTCCCCCCCCCCCCAAGCCTCATATATACAGAGGTGAGGCTTTTTGAACTGCCTGGACTTAGGGCATATAGTACTGGGATTAAGAGTATATGGTACTTAATTAGTCTACTGTTGGTTTAGCATAGTTTTGGGTGTGGACAATGGGAAGGCCCACCCTGGGTGTGGGTGGCAGCACCCATAAGGCTCGTAGTGTGGATGGGGTAAAAGGGAAAGGTGGGTTTGCTGCTTGCTGCTTTGTGCCTGCCTTGCCATGAACCGTTTCTCCTCTGCAATGCTCCTCTGTCGTGTTGCCCTGCCATGGATCCAGCTGATTGCGGATTGAATCTCTGTAAATTGTGAGCCAAAATAAACTCTCAGCTTTAACTTGTGGGTGTTGAGTATTTTGTTTCAGGAATGAACGCAATAACTAAGACCCTTTTTTTAAAGGTACTGCAGTATAGAAGCCTTGTATATATGACTACAGTGCCTTGTATGTGGCCATGAGAAGTACCAGGGCTTATGGGAAAATATAAGGTTAGAGGGACCATATGAAGACTGTAGCCTATGTGACTTTGTAAGCAGAGCACATATAAAAGTAGTAACAATCCCATGACATTTAAATCCCCACTGGCACTTAAACCCCACTTGGTCCTTTGTGGTCTTAAACCCTGGAGCTGTGCTTGTTCCTTTTAGATGCTAATCTCTGAAGATATTTGATACCTCTAGAAACCAGTTTCTTTGAAAACAAAACAAGACTTATCTTGAGTACTGTGTGTGTGTGTGTGTGTGTGTGTGTGTCTATATGTATATTTATTTATTTTTATTTATTTATTTATTTTTTTGTATTTTAGGGAAGGGTCTCACTACTAGATCAGACTCCTAGTAACCCTGTTTACGGCCTCCCAGGGGCTGGGATTACAGGTGCACACCACCACACCCAGTCTCAATTGCTTTCTCAGTACACCCTGGGGGGTGGGGCCCACATGGCAGGCCTGGGGATCAACCCCCCAGCCCCTAATCTGCTGAGCAATTTGGCTGGCCCTTAGATATCTTCTAGGAGACCAAAAAATACTAACATGGGGAAACCTTGGCTTCATTTGTACTGTCAGCTTCCCCAGATGGCTCAATTTAGTAGAAAACATCGTGGTCCTTGAAGCTGCTAGATAGCGGCTGCTTGCACTAAAACAGCACCTTTCTGTAGGATTTAGGTCTTGGTATGTAGTTAAGGCTTTTTCTCTTAACTGTGAGCCTCTTGCTCTTGGTCAGATGTTAAGCAAGCTAGGGAGAATTGTGCACAGACTGATAGATACAGTGTCCCCTAATACTGCCATTGTTCTCTCAGTGACAAAATGCTTTCCAGTATGCCACAGAATAGATGAACCTTGAGATGTTGTGCTAAGCAACATATCCTGTTATAGTAGAACAGAAGTTACCGGGAACTGGGATCAGGGAGGAGCAGCCGTTTATTGGTTACAGAGTTTCATGGTGTGATGGAAACTTTTGATGGGGAAGTTTGTTCAGCAGTGCAAATAGAAGCATTGCGGCTAAATGTCCGCCTGCTGGTGGTTAAAATGATCATGCTGTGTTGGTATCTATTTTACTGCAGTGTACACAGGACGGATGAGTTGGAGGAGTAGGGGACAGGTGCCTGTGACTGGACATTGGTTTCCTGGCCACATCCTGTGACTTGGAGCCCGCAGGTGCTTCAGCTTCCTCCGCTTGGGCCCCAGCGCTGCCTGTGTCCCACAGGGCTGGCAGTAGGCACAGTAGATGGGTCTGGGCGAGCACTTTGGATGAGGCCAGTGCTGATGACCAGACGTGGGGTTTCATAGGCTTGGGGACCACTAGACTTGGGGATGACTAGACTCTGGGACGCACCAAGGCTGGCTGCAGGCAGCTCAATGTGGAGAGAGAGACCTCTGTCCCACTGCCAGTTTCGAGCACTCACACTTATGCTTCTCCTTGGCAGAGCCGCAGGGCAGTGCGAGAAGGTGCTTCACACTGTTGCTGGGTAGGAAGGAGCCTGGAAAGAAGTGGGAGTGGCCTCTGACACATCGTCGCAGGCAGCAGCCTGGCCCTGCAGGGGCTTAGTGTCAGCAGTCCTCGCGGCAGGGGGCATCCATTTATGTCTCTGAGCAGCCGTGAGATTGCAGGAATTCTAAAGAGTGAAAAAGAAACTTTCACCTCTGACATGATACTTTTAATGTAACAAAGCTTATTTTTTTCTTTCTCTTGTCAGTTCTGTGCAAGCAAAATCTTAAATTCATTACGTCTGTGTGAGGTTTTTTTTTTTTTTTAATATAATCAACATGTCTTGCTTGTTTTTTGGTGGCCCTGGGGGTTGGACCCAGGGCTCCATGCATGCCAGGCAAGTGCTCTTCCACCAAGCTGCATCCTCAGCCTGATTTTGGATAATCAATACATTAACTTTTTCCCATGTATATTACAAATACATTCTCTGGCCTATTGCCCAGGTTTTATTTTTTTAAACTAGTATTTGTTTTTATTGTTGGTGTTAACTGTTTTTATGTATTTAGTACAGGGTATATAGGATCTCCCTATACAGATTGGATTTGTAGTGATTCTCCTGTTCTCAGCCTCCCAAGAGCTGGGATTACAGGCGCGCCATGACGCCCAGCCTCAGTAGCCATGTCAACATGCCCCCTCGTTGGGGCCGGCGGGGCACACCAGGGATTGAACCCCCGTCCCTGCATAATATTTGTTTTTTGACATATAAACAGTGTCGATCTTTTACATTTCAATATCATCCATTTTTTCTTGAAAGTTTTGTATATTCTACTCTAGAGAGTTGATATACATTCATTTCTAATTCTGTGGATGTGTCTGTACCTGGGAAGATAGTCATGCCATTTCTATAATGTTTTAGTGAAATGTATGTATAATATTTAAATTGTATGCACAGCTCATTGAGTCTCTCTGAACACAGAAGCATTCCATTCAAAAAAAAAGAAAAGAATCAGTCTGGAGGTTACTTGGCTACCATCCTGTTTCATCCTTGTTGTTAGGCTGCTGTGCAGAGGACTCATTTTGGCCTTTCTTGTAGATCCCACCCATGTGATGGGCCTGTACCCCGACCTGCTGCCCACAGACTACAGGAAGCAGTTGCAGTATCCTAACCCCTTGCCCGTGCTCTCGGGGGCTGAGCTGGAGAAGGCTCACTTAGCACTGATCGACTACCTGACGCAGGTAGGTACCACGAAGGGGCAGGAAGACTTCGCCTGAAGCTTTGTTCATCCAGGTTTCTCTCCAGCCTGGATTGCAGGCCTTGAGGAATGCCGCCAGCATGCTATGAAGGGATGCTGCTGAAGTCTGTGTGGGGCCCTGTTCCCCCAGATTGACAAGTACCGTCGAGCTATATTTTGCCAAATCCTGACACCAAGAAATTTACGTAATTCCTAGTAAATTCATATTAAGCTATTGTAGGACCACCAAGCATATTGTAGTTCATAGAAGGGAGCTAAATGTTTTTAAAACAAACTTTTTTGTATCATACATAATTATGGGGAAAATACTGGCTCTATGAAAACAGAAAAGTACAAAGCAGAAATGTGAATTGCTATATAGCTATCCTCAAAGGTAAGTAACTAATAGTTTCCTTATTATAATAACTTTATTTATTATAGTAGGTTTACTAATAGTTTAGTTATTGGGCTGTGTTGTCCTTTTTAGATGCTTATGTGTATTTATTTGTTAACTTTTTTATTTTCACTATTTATATAGTTATGTTTTGCAGTACTGGGGATTTAATCCAGGGCCTTTTCACTGAGCCACATGCCACCCCCACCCTCTTTTTTAATTTCTAAATTGCGATACAGGGACTCACTGAATCACTGCATTCCCAGGCTAAGCTTGAACTTGAGATCCTCCTGCCTCAGCCTCCCAGAGTACAGGAATTGTAGGAGTAAAACACTAAGTCCTGCTACTTTTATGTACGTTTACTGATTCATTTGTCACAAATGCACATCAAACTATAAATTCTGTTTTATAGCTTATTTTTAAAAATTAAACAATATATTGAGAAAATTCTTATCAATAAATACTTTCTTATAACATGCTTTTTGGGATATATGTAATTAAAATCATTTTTTAGTTTATGGACAGTTAAGTGAAATTTTAAAGTCAACATTAAAACTAAAGTCTCCATTGAAGCTTCCTAACCTAACCTGCAGTTTCTGTCATACAAGCTCTTTTTTGTTTGCTTTGATTTTGGTTATGTTAAAATTCACTTAATTTTATTTTATTTTATTAGTACATGTTTGTGATTCATGCAATTTACAATCGTCTTGGAGAATAGTTAATTTACATATTATAGTTTGTTTTCTTAAATCCCCTTCCCGCTCTTCTGGTTCCCGATTTACCTGTTTTGTACCTGTTGACACTGTTTGTCTTAGCATGTTATTGCTTTTAATGTTTGCATTGGTTGGGGTTATTAGGTTCCCTTACATGACGCGTCTTACACAAGGCTCTTGTTTAGTTCCTGGGTGGCCATTCAGGGTTGGAGACAGCACGAGTACTTTCTCTATAAGTGTTCTGCTGACCTAAGAGGTTCCTGTAGGCACAGGAAGTATTCTGGAAAAATTGTACTGGTGCCTTCTGTTCCTTGCATCCGGGTCACTGTGCCTGTAGGTCTGATGGGCACACCCGGGCATGGCAGTCTGGGTAATGGGCTCCTGGGTATCCAGCTGAGGCTAGCGGGCTGCTAGAAGCATGCACACTGACCTCTGCTTGCACACTGTACATCCCTTGGCCAAGTGAAAAAGGTTCCTGGAGTGTGACCTGCCCCAAGGCCTGTGGTATTGTGGGGAGCGCTCTTATCATATGCACATACTCTCCTGGTTTCCTGCACTGGTACTAGGAATGCATGAAGTTAACACCATGATTGTGCCCCAGAGAGAGTAAAATGTCTAAGACTGAGGGCTTTGCTAAATGCAAGAAAAAATGTACACTGGTTGAGTCCACATATGTAAATTAGAATAGGCAAGTGGGGTGTGGTAGCACAACTCATAATCACAGCACTCAGGAGGCTGAGGCAGGAGGATCACTGCAAATTCGAGACCAGCCTGGGTTTCATAGTGAGTTTAAGGCCATCCTGAATTGTACAGAGAGACCCTGTCTCAAAAAAAAGAATGGGCAAAGACTATTGAAAATAAACAGATAAATTTTGTCATTGTATCTGGCAGTTTGGCAGCCAGTAGTTTGGTTCCTTAGAAAAACTCAATATTTTGTTTTGTTTTTGTTTTGTTTTGTGGGGGATTAAACTGAGGACCTTGTACTTGCCAAGCAGGGACTTATGCTCCTGAGCTACCTCCCCAGCCTTGAAAAACTGAATGTTAATGTGCAATCGTGGTCAATAGGCATGAGCTGCTTTGGAGATATTCCGAGTTACCCAGTTGCTTAGGGTAACAGAATAGAGCTGACTCAGTCCTGGCCTTGACCCTGCATGTTTGGCCTTTGCAGAAACGAAGTCAGTTGGTGAAGAAGCTGAACGACTCTGACCACCAGTCCAGCACCTCTCCACTCATGGAAGGCACTCCCACCATCAAATCCAAGAAGAAGCTGCTGCAGATCATCGATACCACCCTGCTCAAGTGCTACCTCCATGTGAGTGGCCTGGGGCCCTGACACTCAGGATTGTGGAGCAAATGCTGCACTGTAGGGACCATCAGAGGCTAAGAAGCTTAAGAAGCCTCTGATGATAAGAGCTAATCAGCTAGGCCTGTACCTGTGAAATTCTTGGAACTGAGAGGATAAGGAAAAGACTAAAAACTAACCCAGATTCTTACAGGGGCTATTCTTTTGTAGTAAGATTAAGATTTGTGCTACAAGGTCAGTGGGAACAGTAATTTCTCAAAGCAGGTGCCCCCTTCTCCCTATATGACATTGAGACATGTTTTGTAGAAGGGTGTAAGTACTCTTAAAGCTATTACCTGTCTTAAAAGGGAGGGGGTTGCTGCCGCTAGCACTGCCACTCCTGCTCCTGCTCCTGCTCCTCCTTCTCCTCCTTCATCTTATTTTTCCTCTTCCTCCTTCAAAAATTTTGTTATTATTAGTACACATTCGCAATACAGAACGATCACATTCATCATGGACTTAATGTATTTTTGTTCTTTTAGTTGCCCACCCCCCGGGTCGTTTGCTCTCTTGTACTTGTGTTACTCTCTTGGCCTTCAGCTAGAGCAGGCCTGGGCTAGGGCAGGGTGGGGCTCCCCAGGCAACAGTTACTACTGAAGTCCTGTTCTCCCATGCCCATCCCTAGACAAATGTGGCCCTGGTGGCCCCCTTGCTGCGCCTGGAGAATAATCATTGCCACATCGAGGAGAGCGAGCATGTGTTAAAGAAGGCTCACAAGTACAGCGAGCTAATAATCCTGTATGAAAAGAAGGGGCTCCACGAGAAAGGTGCTAGGGGAGGGGGTTTGGGGATCTGGGGTTCCTGCTGTGAAACCCAGGGACTTACATCTCCCCTGGGGAAGAGGCTCATGACCTTGTTCTCGGGCTCTGTGGCCAGCTCTACAGGTGCTAGTGGACCAGTCCAAGAAAGCAAACTCCCCTCTGAAGGGACACGAGAGGACAGTGCAGTACCTGCAGCACCTGGGTAAGTCACCTTTCAAAATCAGCAGGAGTGGCTCTGTTCTCCATCTCTGGCTGGCTGGTCAGTCCCTTCTCTTATGCTCACCTCACTTCATTCTTCTACCCCCTTGGCATGTGGGCAGCCCGGGAGGGCAAGCAGCCCCGAGTGCCCAGTGCTGCAATGGACTATCTTGTCTGTGAAATGAGCTCTGGAACCAGCTGGACTCCTGCCCGCCTGGTCCCATTGGACAGGTCCCATTCTAGTGCTAGACCCTTGCTTTTCTTTTAGGCACAGAAAACCTGCATTTGATTTTTTCTTACTCAGTGTGGGTGCTGAGAGACTTCCCAGAAGATGGCCTGAAGGTGGGTCTCAGGGTTCCTGGGGTTTGGTCTTGATTGTTCCTAGGACAGCCATAGGAGGGGTTCTGGGGGGTTAGCTTTCTGCCATTCCATGTGACTCAGCAGAATAGAGTAGTTTGCCCTGGGGCTGACAGATCTGTGGCCCAGTTTCTACACACTAAGCAGCTACGGCTGCTTCTCCTGAACCCTCCCTCCAAGTCTTTCCCCCTTGGCCTGCCCAAGGGGCTCAGTAGAACCACAGTCAAGTGGTCAGCCCCGAGAACTCGAGCATGTTCTGACAGATATTTACTGAAGATCTTCCAGAGGTGGAAGCTCTACCCCGAGATCGAGTGCTTGGCTTCTTAATAGAGAATTTTAGGAGTCTGGCTGTTCCTTATCTGGTAAGATATTTTTTGATGTGCACTAAAAAGCTTTAAACCCAGAATTCAGGACCATGGGGTTCAGTAATCAGACAGTTCAGAGTTGGGGTTTGTGTCACTTGGGGCTGATGGAAATGTAAGGAAAAGGCTTATTTTAGCTTCCTCTGAAAAAAGAAATCTAGGAAACCCAGATGGAAATGTTATTGTTAGTGATACCTTCTGAATCTAATAAACTACAGAGGGAGAAAAGAATACATTAGAAAAGAATCAGTCACATTTATGTAGCCAAACTATGCTGTAAGCCCAGGATAATCAAATAGGTTTTAAGCACCAGAATACACACATTTAACCTTAATTACATGGGCTAATATAAGAGTTTGAGGGGTTATAGGACAAAATTAAAAGGATTTGAGATTGGAAATTGAACAGAACAGTTCCTGAAATTGCTGGTTTGGATTGTGGGGTTTCCCTTTGGTTTCAGAAGAGCTGGCCCTTGGGAATCTTGGCAGCTTGGTTAGAAGATAACGTGGATAGGTCCTTTTGGGCTTTAAAATCATGAGGGAGCCTGGGAGGCTGGGTCATTGCGGGGAGGGCAGCAGCTGGACAGCCCCACTCCCCCCGCAGGAGCACATCATCCATGTGTGGGAAGAGACAGGCTCTTGCTTCCACAACCGCCTGATCCAGCTGTACTGCGAGAAGGTGCAAGGGCTGATGAAGGAGTACCTCCTGTCCTGCCCTGCAGGTACCAGTGCCCCAGAGCCAGTAGCTCTGGCTTTGGAGACAGGACAGAGCAGGGTGCGGGGGTCGGGGGGGGAACGGGAAGCAGTGGGGAGTGCCTTCCGGGAGCTGGATCCCTGGTGACCCAGGCCCAGAGCATGAGACTCAGGGAAAAAGGCCTTTTCTGGGTCTGGCCATCTCTGAGAATCATCCATAGGGGTGGACAGAAGGGACGTCTCTCTGTCTATAAGATGACAGACATGCTGACAAGAAACTGGTTGACCGATCAGTGTTTCTGTTTAGCCTTTTTTTCCACTGTAAGCTGTTGTTTGGGGCCACAGAGATGGTAAGGTAGAAACCCTTCTGTGTGTGGTGGCAGCACTCACTTGCTGAGTCCACATCGCTGCCCCCGGCTCCTTTCCTGTTGACTTGGTTCTCCTGAAAGGCAAAACCCTGGTTCCTGCTGGAGAGGAAGGCGGGGAGCTAGGAGAGTACCGGCAGAAGCTGCTCATGTTCCTGGAGATTTCCGGCTACTATGACCCAGGACGGCTCATCTGTGACTTTCCTTTTGATGGTGAGTGTCTGGCTTACAGTCAGAAGCTGCTAAGCTCCAAGTACTGTAGAGCTTGGCCCTTCCCTTCCTGCTGGTCCCCATTGCTCTGCAAAGGTGAGCCTGGGAAGCCAGGCTCACAGGCCCGCTCCTGTTCAGGCACCTCTGAGGGCTCCCTTTTGTACCTTGGCTGAGCAAGGTCTCTTTGCTGGGTGTGCACCACATGCTAACTGATAGCCATGTTGGAACCTGTTCCTTGCTTCAGAGCATGTTCTTGGCCGTGTTCATCAGTTAGCAGTTTTTGTAATCTGGCATATTCATCTAAAAAAGATGTGTGTGTCTGATGCGTGAGCTCTGAACGCTGAGAACAAGTGCTGACTTCCCTTCCCGGGGTGTCTGGCTTGTGGAGGTTGTTTTTTTTTCCCCCTGTTACTGGGGATTGAACTCAGAACCTTGCACTTGCCAGGCAAGCACTTATTCCACTGAGCTATCTTCCCAGCCCTGTAGGTCTTGCTATTAATGTTGTTACCATTTAAAAATGATCTTTAAAAGGTGGAATATATATCTCCTAAAATAGCTGCCTCCCTCCTGTAAAAAATGTTTTCTCCTATTTACTCCCATTTTGTTTTGTTATTTTTATTATTCTGGTGCCGTGGATTGAGGCCAGGGCCTTACCTGTGCTGTTTGTCTGCACCACTAAGCCTGCACCCTGCCCCAGTGTTCAGTCCCCCACCTCATGGTGCTGGTGCCAGTGACTCCTTCCTTTCTTCCTCCTAGGCCTCCTAGAAGAGCGAGCACTCCTGCTGGGGCGCATGGGGAAGCATGAGCAAGCTCTTTTCATCTATGTCCATGTCTTGAAGGACACGAGGATGGCGGAGGAGTAAGTCAGCCTGACTCGAGGTGTCTCCCCACAGCTCCCCACACTGCTACAGGCTTCTTCACACTGTACACCTGTCTTCCACATCCACCCTGGTCTTGGCCATCTTAACATGTTCAGGTGGCTCTTGGAGTCTTTTACCCTGCTCTAGCCTATCACCTGCGCTCACCACTTTTTTTCCTTGCAGGTACTGCCACAAACATTATGACCAAAGCAAAGACGGCAACAAAGATGTGAGTGAGTAGCGGCCCTGGCCCAGGGAGCATGTGTGCCTTTCTTGTCGTTTAAGTAGACTTCATCCCATCAGTGTGTCCTTAGATTGCACAGGGTATAGGGCCTTGAGTGTTGCGTATATTTGAGGAAGAGACAGGGAGACCCTCTATCCTGGTTTGCTTGGGGTAGTTCTGGCTTATATCTATTGTCACCCATGTGATTATTAATAGCACCCCTTTTCCTTTACTCTTTAAGATTTGTATAATAACTTATGTGGACCAGGCACATGCCTATAATCCTAGCACTTGGGAGGCAGAGGCAGGGAGATCTTTGCAAGTTCAAGGCCAGCCTGGGCTAATAATAAGTTCAAGGCCACTCTGAACTACATAGTGAGAAGCAATACCTTGTCTCCAAAAATTTTTTTTAGCTAGGCATGGTGGTGCAGGCCTATAATCCCAACACTCTGGAGGCTGAGACTAAAGTTGCGCCTTGAGTTCAAGGCCACCCTGAACTAGGCAGTAAGAATCTTTCTCAAAAAAACATTTATGTGGTCAGCCAGTTGAGAAAGAACATATGAGAGGTCTGACCCTCAGATGTTTGTCAGTGTCTTCAGACATTTGTGATTGTCGTGACTTGGGACAGGGATGCTCCTAAAATCCAGGCACTAGAGCCCAAAGGAATTGCTGACCAATGTGCTTGGACAGCCCCAAACACGAGGAATTACCTGGCCTCAAATGTTAAGTACCAAGGTGGAAAAACAGATGGCACTGCTATTGGAACCAGTAATACATGTATTCCATTTAGAAATTATCCCTGCCTGCCAAGGGATGGCCAGGGTCTCAGCTTCCAAAGTCAAAGAGAATGAGCCTCTTTTTCAGTTATCTTGCAATATTAGCATTTTATAAATGTGATAAAGTTAGAAAGATACAAAGCATTTGCTCAGGAGAAAAAGCAGTCATTAACACCCTCACTTGGCTGTGTAACTTCAGTGAAATTTTAGGAGGTGGAAATGATGAATTTTGACTGTTCTCCAAGTCCTATTGCTGTAGACCAATTGCCCTGATCTTCAGGCACATTCAGTCTGGCCAGGTTCCTGTCCCCTGATGTGTGTGACTTGTGTCTGTGTGAGACAGGTGTATCTATCCCTGCTTCGGATGTACCTGTCACCCCCCAGTATTCACTGCCTTGGGCCAATGAAGTTGGAGCTGTTGGAACCACAAGCCAACCTCCAGGCTGCCTTGCAGGTCCTTGAGCTGCACCATAGCAAGCTGGACACCACCAAGGTCAGGCGGAGGGCCTCAGGAGACTGGGGGACACTGGATGAGAAGAGGGCTGGAAAGAGGGACCAAGGCCTGAGAGCACTTGGCCTCCAGTGTTTTCCAAGTCTCACTCCTGTGCTGCCTCAGCCCATCCCCACTTCTGTTCCTACCTCTAGGCCATCAATCTTCTCCCAGCAAACACTCAGATCAATGACATCCGCATCTTTCTGGAAAGGGTGTTGGAAGAAAATGCACAAAAGAAACGGTTCAATCAAGTGCTCAAGAACCTCCTCCATGCTGAGTTCCTGAGGGTATGGGCCTTCCAGACTCCAGGGTGGCTTTATTTCATGGTATGACAGTTTCCACACGGGCCATTCCCAGCAAGGCAGAGCTTTACATACCCCGTCAGTGTGGCACAGGCTGACCCAGCAGCCAGCATGACATTTAAGTGGAGGTGTTCCAACATGGAGAACCTGGACCTGAGGGAAGCGCTGCTGACCTCTGCTTTCTGTTGTCTGCACGGGCATAGAGCTTCTCCCCCAAACTCTCTTCCAGGTGCAGGAAGAGCGAATTCTGCACCAGCAGGTGAAGTGTATCATCACAGAGGAGAAGGTGTGCATGGTGTGCAAGAAGAAGATCGGGAACAGGTGAGTTACCTCGGCCCGAGGCTTCTGAGTGTGAAGGGTGCTCTCCAGGGTCAGGCAGTGCTCGGGGCGTCCAGGGGGAAGGCGCAGCTGCTGTCCTGACTGCCTCTGCTGCTTGAGCATGCAGAGGGCAGACCATCTGTCGGCAGTGGGCCTCGAAAATTGAAATACATGGCATGTGTGGCCTGGAGCTCTTGAATCTTACTCAGAGATCCTTCCTTGTAGCAGTTAGGAATAATGATGTAGCTGGTGTATGACAGAGACATTTGTGGGCAGACAGTCCTTATTTTTTAAGGATGAGTCTGAAGGGATACAAGAGATCTTTTAGCCTGCTGTCTCAGACCTGGAACATGCTCCTGAGCTGGCATCTTATAGTGCTAAGACATGTTGCAGCCAGCCCCTGCCCCTTAAAGGACTGACTCATCCCTTTTTGTATAGCTAGAAGACTCCTTCCTTTTCAAAGGTGTAACCCACCATCCTTTGGTAGAATTAGCCTGAAGCTTATTGTCTTGAGCATTATGAGCCTCCAGTGAGCCAGGACTGAGTGTGTGTGTGTGTGTGTGTGTGTGTGTGTGTGTGTGTGTGTGTGATGTTGGGGATTAGATCCAGGTCTTATGCATGCTAGGCAAGCACTCTATCACTGAGCTATATCCCCGGGCTACACTGATTATTTAATAAGAAATATTCCCTCCCAAGGCATATCCTGCCTGGGCTATGTAGTGAACCTATCTCAAAATTTTAGAAATTATTTAAAAAATTAAAAACTTCTTTTAAAAAAAGCTTGAGAGAGGTTGGGGAAATAGCTCAGTGGCACAAGTGCCTGCCTGGCAAGCACAAGGTCTTGAGTTCGATTTCCAGTACAAAAAAAAATCCTGGGAATACAGCTTAGGATAGAGTACCCCTAGAGTACTGGATTGGTACTGGGTGAAAAAAATGACAGAAATACCCTCCCATGCTTTAACTTTGTGCAACTCATCCTCTGTTCAGTTCCTTACCAGGGATGGTTGCCAGGAACCTACATGCCCTTGGGGCATCTGTCCCTTGGGGTCAGGGTGGACTACTTCGGTGGTGATTCCTGGGTGCAAAGGCCCTGTGGGAGCAGTCTATGCAGTCCATGCTCACTCTTGAGTCTTTTCCCTCCCTGCAGTGCATTCGCAAGATACCCCAATGGAGTGGTCGTGCACTACTTCTGTTCCAAAGAGGTAAACGCAGCGGACACCTGAGCCCAGCATCCCAGAATGCAGCAGTGGACAGCATGGCTACACCAGAAAGGCAAAGGAGCAGCCGACCTGAGAATCAGGGTCTGCCATTACCAGGTGTCACCCTGCTTTGACAGTGCTGGCTACCTTGCACCCTGGAACATCTCTGACTTAAATAGACTCATGGTCTGGCCTTGCCAGCTTTTTAATAGAAAAAGAGGTTAGTTGTACCTTACGCCGTTGTGTTGCGGGCAGTTCCAGAGAATCCATACCCTCCTGGACAGGAGACCACCGTCTTGCCTTTGCATACCATTCACCTGGCAAAGGAGACTCCTCCCAAATGTCTCTGCCACCAAGTTGTTCGCTGAGAGTTTGCTGTTAAGATGAGTGCACAGTCTCACCGTCTGCAGCATGACTGCTGCTGGAGAGTCCGCGGGAGGCTACCAGAGCCCCTCCAGCCGCGGGAAAGGAGGAGCTGGTTGTCTGTGTAGTGCCAGTGATGTCTCCACAGCAGCTGGGCGCCCCGAAGACTCCCTGCTTGTCTCTTTAGTTGTCACTCTTTTTACTTCTCACAATTTACTCCCCCTGTGGTCCCCTTTGTCTCTTCCCTCATGGCACCACCCAGAGGCTCCTCCACTTCAAGGATACCAGGAGTAGCTAATATTTAAATGAAGTAAAATGAGAGGCAAGAGGGGGTGGGTTCCCAGGAACACGCTGAATGATCAAGCATGCTGTCACTAGGTCCTTTTGGCTGTGTGCTGTCTGCCCAGAAGCTTATGGGTGCACCATGTGTGCCCAGAAAAGGACTTTGGTGCCTGCCCATGGGGGCACAGCACAGCTTCGTGGCCTCTGACAGTGTTCTGTCAAGGTGCCTGTTCCTGCCACACTCCTCAGCTGCTCAAGCAGGTCTGTCAGCCGTTAGGAGAAGAGTCCTCTGGGTTTTGGATGCCTTGCTCTGTTCCAGTGGGTTTTTGTCCTCTGGTCTTGCAGAATGGCCTGGCCATTACTCCTTGCTTTATTCTGTGAGGGTTGGAGGAGGGCATTGTAATGGCACAAGGAGGAGGATCCCTGGCACACGGGGAACAGCCAGTTGACAACTGATAGTGACATGACGCCAGCATGTTTGTGAATTGTCCAGGGACAGCAGAGCAATGCAGACAGCAGGCAGGGGCCTGTGGGTCTACATAGGAACTCTAGCTGTTCCACTGGGCCCAGGAGGATCCTGCCTGCCAGAGATATACAGGTGGAGCCTAGCTTTATAGGCAGTAAGAGTGGTGACAGCACCCAGCACTGATGCTGCCTGGTAGCCTGGCCTTGACATACTAAGGCCTTGGTAAACTCAGCACGTGAGTCAGCTATGGGCTGACTCACTAGGCATGAGTGGACCAGGCTGCCCAGGGGAGGCTCTTGCAGAAGTCAAAAGAGACCAAGAGAGAACATGAGTAGCATTCACATGCGGGCCCTTGCTCAGATCTGCGAGCCCCATGGAACAGCACCAGAGCCACTGAAAGAAACATGGCTGCCATGGCCCAGCAGATTGCTTCCTCCATGAAACACCTGATGGCCCTGCTGCAGGGCTGGAACTTCCCTGCCTTCCTGGCCTGTATCGTGTCTTCCATTCTCATGACCCGTGTTTGACACAATAAGGAGCACACAGTCTTTACTATGTGTTCCTTTCCCAGTTTTCTAAAACTCCACTCTTCCCCAAAAGATAACTGCGCTGTAACAAGAC
>NDGN011308070.1:7246-25168 GCA_002564285.1 Tympanoctomys barrerae
CCCGACCCCGCCTCCACCCCAGCCCCGCCTCCACCCCAGCCCCATTACCCAGCAGAGCGCTAAGCTGATGGACTCACGCATAGACCTATCTGCTTCTGAGTACAGGGGCCCCCAATGCAGTCACCTGTCAAGGGCAGGAGCCTCGCAGGGAAGATTTTAGATCTAAACCATAACACCATTATCGAAAGTTTTTAGTAGCTGTTAAATTTGATTCCAACAAAAACATTAAAAAAAAAATTGCCTACATACAATGACCATAATGAATTGTGGCTAGAAATCTATATAGCAAAAGGATTCACAGAAATTTTTCAAATACATGGAAACTAATAATGCATGTTAAATGGCAGTGCATCATAGAAGAAATCAGGGAAGAATAAAAATACTTCCTAGACTCAAATGACAACAGAAATATAACATACATACAAATCATTTTTTGTTTGTTTGCTTTTTGGTTGCACAGATCTTTATTTGAAGGTTACACGAAAAAGACATCCCCTCCCTTCCACAATTTTATTTATTTACTTATTTATTTATTTTGAATTTTTATTACAGGGTTTACAAGGTCTCACTAAGTAGATTGGGCTTGTAGTAATCTGCTTATGTTCAGCCTCCCAAGAGCTGAGATTACAGGTGCACACCACCACTGTCTCAGTGCACCCTGGGGGCGGTAAACTTGAGGCTTCTTTTTCTTTTCTTTTTTCTTTCTTTTTTTTATTTTATTATTTTATTTTTATTTATTATTTTATTTTTTATTTTTATTTATTTTATTTTTTATTTTTATTTATTATTTTATTTTATTATTATTACTATTATTATTTATTTATTTATTTATTTATTTTGCTGGCTCAGAAGGCCTTAGGGGCATTTAGTAAGACATGCAGAGCTGGGATAAAACCACAGTCCACTGTGCCTAAATTGGTTTGCCCAAGCAGGTGCTTAAACGACTGAGCTAACCCGCAAGGCACCTGTAGGATTGGTAGTAGTACGACTAGGGGAGGGGTTGCTGGGGATCAAATGCAGGACCTTGTGTTTGCGGGACAGGTGTTTATGGCACTGAGCTATCTCCCCAGCCCTACAGTTTTTTTGATGGATGTGTTTTTCTCACTGTCCTTCTGCATGACCTTGGCTACTGCCATCTCCAAGTCTTCCCATGTGACCCGGACTCGCCCGTCACACAGTGCGCATGCCAGCCTCTGTGAATACACCCTCAACCTCAGCTCCTCATGCTCCTGGTACCAGCTCAGCAATTTTTCTCAAGTTGATCCCTTCGGTCAGGTTCATCTGGGAATGGATTTTCAAAATGTCCAGCTGGGCCTCCTCGCTGGGGGAGGGGGCAGGAACTCAATTTTTCCATCAACGCACCCTGGGCAAAGAAGTGCAGAATCCAGGATATCAATCCTGTTCGCCGCCATGATAACCTTGATATTCTTGGTGGCTTCAAAGCCATCTAGCTAGTTGAGCAGCTCCAGCATTGTGTGCTGCACCTCACTGTTCGTTCCAGAGCCCCCCCTCCACCCAGGAGGGGCCGATAGGGTCAATCTCATCCATGAAGATGATGGAGGGGCACGTGTTCCCGGGCCCTGACAAACAGCTCGCGCACCATTCTCGCCCCTTCCCCGATGAACTTCTGTACCAATTCCAAGCCTGAGCCGCGAATAAAGGTAAAGCTGTGTTATGAGTCACAGCACGGGCCAGCAGTGCCTTCCCAGTGCCTGGGGCTCCATACAGCAGCACCTCATTTGGCTGTGCAATGTCCAGGGCTTCAAAGAGCTCAGGGCGCTTCACAGGCAGCTCTATTACCACTTGGATCTCCTTGATCAGCTTGTCCAATCCACCAGTCATCTCACAGGTCCAGTCTGGCACCTTCTCCACCATCTTGTGTGACACCAGAGGGTCTACTTTGTTGGGGAGGATCTTGTGCAGAGTGTAGCTGTCGTTTCTTAGGGCTACTCAGCAATTGGGGGTTACATCTTTGATGTCAATGTTCTTGTGCACATCTACCACAAACATGCCCTCAGCATGTACCATGGCCCGGACTACTTCACCCACATAGGAACCCTGTTCCTGCAGCAGCTGTAGCTTTCCTCAGCAGGTGAACTTTTGCATTTAGCTCATTCCTCTGTGCCTGTGGCCTCCGAAGATTTTGGCTCTTATCATTCACAATCAGTTGGAGTTCTTCAATCTTGGACAAATAATAGTGGCGGAGTCTGCTGCCTGCCTTCCCTTTTTCCAGCTCCATCTGCTCTAGCCCATCAAGCACCATATTCCCTCTTCAGTGACATATAGAAAATCTTATGAAGCACAATGTGAGCAGTTCTAACAGGCAACATTATAGCCATAAGTGAATACACAGAAAGAATTAATAACCAAAAGATATATTTCCAGGTCCTACAGAGGAAAGAAAATTTAATATTTGAAACTAATATAAGAAAAGATATTATAAAGAGCGAAGTGGAAGTAAATGACATTGAGATGATTAAAACAATATAGAAGGACACTGAATCAAATGGCTGGTTTGTGAAAAGATGGGGCTTGGAGAGATGGGAGGGAAGAGAGGGGAAGAGAAAGTAAAGGGGATTGAGTCATGATAGAAATATACACAAACACTTCCAGAAAGGATATGTTTACTCTATGTTACAAGAAATATACCAGCCAAACAAGTAGGGAAAAAACAAAACAAAATCCTTTACATCTTCACATAGCAAATCAGTGAAATGAAAACTCCTGGAAATTTTGTGAATACTGACATATTAGTTGTGCATTTTAAGGGAGATCAAAAGCACAATGAATATTTCTATTTTAATAACTGATTACAGTAAAAGACACATTGCCTTTATCCTCAAATAGTGTTCTTGGTAGTATTCTATTCACATTCCTAATATTCTTGTTATATTTTAAGGAATTCTGGAATCTTCTTTCATTAGTATGTTTAGTTGTTCTGTCGTGGCTGCCTCGTGGCCTGAAATCAATTTGAAGCATTCAGTTTGCCTGAGTGTTTTGGCTTTGAGGAACAGTCAAAAGTCATGAGCCATGGGATCCAGTGAATAAAGTGGCCAAGGAGAGACCACGTACTTTTATTTGACAGAAATGGCCAGGATCTGAATCTATTCAAAGCCACCATGAAAAGACACGCATAAAAGAAGAGTTTCAGAGCTTCTTCAGAAGCTCTTTAAGAGCTTCAAAAGTGATTAATGCCAACGTGTCTCTTATTATAATAAGCTTTTAAATTTTTTCTTTGATTATTCATGACTTTATCCGACCATACCTTCATATAGAAAGACAAAAGAGAATCTGTAAAATATCCAATCAATTTTTGAAAGAAACATATTTAGAGGACTGATAATATTTGATTTAAAAGTAACTATAAAATGCCATAGTCCAGAAAGTGGGGTATTGGTGATATAATAGGCAAAGAAACCAATGGGACAGGATGGAAAGTCCCCAAATAAAGCCATATAAATGAAGTGAATGCCACATAATGGGAAAATACTGTCTCTCAACCAATGACACAAGAATATCTGGTTGTTTTGTGCAATGAATCTGAGCATTATACTCTCCATGACAATTTACTCACAATGGATCAAAAACTAAAATGTAAAATGAAAAAATGTAAAACTCTTAGAAATAAACAGAGGAAATCCTTAAAACCTTAGATTTGGCAATGACTTTTTAAAAACAACACCAAAGCCATAATTTATAAAATAGGCACTGCCTGAGAAAGACATTATCATGAAGATAATGGAGAAAATTGGAGAAAATATTGCAGAAGATTTGGACAAAAACATCCAAAATATAAGGTTTATATAGAACTCATATAATAATGCTGACATAGTATACAGATCACTTAAAATCAAAAAATTAAGCAAAATCTCAATTAACAAATGAGACAATGACCTTAACACATACCCCCACCCAGAAGATACACAGTTGGCAAATAAAAATATAAGATTTCTCATACTCTATATAATCAGCAAAAACTGAATCCTCAATACTGAAACATCATTACATGCCTATCATGATGGTAAAAATCCAAGCTATGGACTAGGTCATCTCTCTACAGCACACGGAACAGCATGAATTCTCATCCACTACTGATAGGAATCCAACATATTATAGCTACTTTGGAAGATAGTTTGATATTTTCTTACGTACAAGCATGTGCTTGTTTTGTTATCCAGCCATTATCTTTTGGTATTTGCCTAAGGACCTAAAAATTTGTGTCCTCTAAAGACTACTTACGGAATTTGACAATAAGCTGATTTACGATTACTAAAGCTTATGAAATATTGAGAAGTCCTCTTGTTGATGAATAAAATAAACTGGTAAATCTGAAAAATGTGTATTATTTTATGCTAGATAAGCTGTGAAATTATTTTTCTATTATAAAAAAGAGAAAGAAAAGGAAAAATAAATAGAAAAGTATAGAGAAACATAAATAGATACCAGTAAACAAACTAAGCAAATCTGAAAAAGTTCATAAAATACAATTGCAAGTTTATGACTTGGAAGAGAGAACTATAAAGACAATTAAAAGATTAGTGATTTTCAGAAACTAAATAGGTGAGAGGAAAAAACAGAGGTAGCTCAGATGATTTTAGTGCTATAAAAGTACTTTCTGTGATGCTGTATCTATATGTTGATATGATATCGATATATATCTAATAGATATAGATCTGTTTTTTCTGGCTCAGCTGGGCCTGGGGGCAGGGCTGGTGTGGTATTTGGTGCTGGGATCAAACTGCAGTCCCTGTGCTTGCTTAAGCTTGACTAAGCAGGCGCTTTAATCTGCTGAACCATCTTGCCTGCTAGATGCCATAATTTCAGATACATGGTATTACAAATTTGCCTCAAGCCATATAAAGTTGAATCTTTATACCAAACATGTATTCCAGGTGGTGATAATAATGTTTCAATAGATGTAAATCAATTAAATTTAATATAAGTACTACTTTGGTGTTGCCTTGTTTATTTTTGGTCTTTTTGGATTTTACTGTTTTTTGGTTGAATTTTTTTTTTAGGGGAGGTTTATTTTTTGGTTTTGGTTCTGAGGACAGAACCCAGGGCTTCCAGCTTGCCAGGGAAGCATTCTACCACTTAAACTTGGGTGGAACATAGTGAAATTCATGAGGCTTTATAAATATGAGTGATGCTATGTAAGACATCTGCATTTCCCTCCCATTTTTTCTGTAAACATAAATTGCCCTCACCCTCAACTTGGAGGAATGAAAATAGTCCTTACCAACTGGCCTGTATATGCCCAGCCTTCTTTTATTTCATATTTTGTATTTTATTTTTAAAGAGAGTACAAATTAGAATTAAAACAGAAAACATTAAAAGTTATACAGAATTCCCCTCAACAAAGTAATATGAAATTCACAATAGTTATTGTAATACATAGTGTTGTCTTCAACCAGTTATTCATGTTACCAGATATAAAATTTTTGAGACAGGTTCTCCCTAAGTCACTATGTTGCCCAGACTGGCCAAGATTTCCATCTTATTGCTTCAGTT
This sequence comes from Tympanoctomys barrerae, assembly GCA_002564285.1. Lineage (NCBI taxonomy): Eukaryota > Metazoa > Chordata > Mammalia > Rodentia > Octodontidae > Tympanoctomys > Tympanoctomys barrerae. Next base: position 12,758 of record NDGN011308070.1, read on the forward strand.
TCCTGGAGTTGCGGGATTACAAACAGGCACGCAGACATTCAGCTCTGCAGTTGCTCTTTAAAGTATAAAATCTGCTAAGGAAAATTTTCAGAGTTTCTACTTTAAAAAAAAAATCCATGAACCCTAAGATCTTGTGTTATATGAAGGAGAGTGCTTAAATATCTTCCAGATGTTTAGGTTCTGTCAGAGTAGCAGCACTTAGGTCCCGTTTTCTTAAGCTTGTGTCTATTTACATTTGTGGTCCCAGCTTAAATGTTAATAGTGCCCCTTTACATATCAAAATTACCGCAATTTCGATGGCATCCCGTGTGTGCTCACACAATAATGTGGTAGACGTGTTTCACAACAGCTAGTGTGAATCTATTGCGTGCATTTCATCCCAAAGCCGTATCCACAGAAATGTGGATGACTTTCAAGCAGCAAAGGAAGAGGTCGTTTCTACAAGGAAAAGTGGCAAAACAAGCCCGTCTTCTTTCTACCCATGTTCCAGAAGAGCGATATAGGCGATATAAGCGTACATCATTTGTTTTCTGGGATTCATAAGAAACATATGTTGCTTTAAGTGACAGGAAAAATGTGAAACAAATTTGCCCTGTAAAGCAACAATTTGTGGAGAACAAATAGAGATGTCTCACAAGGCTGGTTTCATGTGTGTTTCCTGGACCTGAGCAGAGGAAGCCTCAGGAGGTCTGAGTTGGCCCAGGAGCAGCGCAGTGAGATACCGCAGGTGGGAGTCGGCAGGCTGCCTGATCGTGCCTGTGCAAAAAAGGCAGCTCGCTATCCCCTGCCTTCCTTTTGCTACAACTGACAAATGTTATAGATGCCGGAAACATTTCAATCAAGGATCTTCCATGCTGTTTTCTGTCTAGCTGCACCTGGCACATGTAGCTTTTCTGAGATGAGAAAATCTCTCTGATCTGGTGTGCCCTGCTAGGTTTCCTTGTGTTACAGGTTGGAAGAAAGCATTTCAGATATTCAAACAGACTATATACACCTTAATGAAAAGAAAATATTTTCTTCTAGCAGAATGATTTTTATATTTTTTCATGGAATAGAAGTAATAAAAATTATACTGATAATCAAATAATTACTCAATCTGCCATGCACATGACAATTTATGTGCACTATATCATATTCTCATGAGAATATATTTCATATCTATTTAGCTAGTTAGTTAGGTATCATGTTGAAAAACAAAACAAAACAAACGTTCACTCTCTTCCATTGCTCCGAGGCAGAAGTTCGTTTGTTTTTTCAGGGTTGGGACTGCAAAAAACTGGTGAAAGGCATTCAGTAAGGTAGTTTATTTACTATTTGTATCATGAAATATATTAACCAGTATTCTGTAGGGATGCTGAAATATTTTAATTTTCTCTAATAATTTCTTTGAATACTACCACTATGCAATATAGGTATAACTCTTATGATATTAAGTGGATCCTGGAACTGAGATTCAGAAAAATCTATACTCACATTCCATGACTCTATTCTATGTGATCTCAAAGAGTCTTGACCATAAGACTTAAACTGTTTTTAGCTCCACAAATGATAACTGTGAAATCTCCAAAAACACAGAAAATATTTGTAATTATAAACGTTCACTTTATACATATACAAAGGTGTTTACCTTGGAAGATTTTCTTCTCCATGAACAGGTATTGAAATAATATTGTTAGATTGTAAGACATGAAGATAAATAAAAATTTAGTAGCTTTTTAGCTGCATGATTCAGTCTAACCTTGAACTTTGAATTCAATTTACATTTTCATTTATCTTAAAATGTTTCAAATGTATTTGAAATAATTGTCCTTTCTTCTTGTAAAATAATGTCTTTTCTAGCTTTGTTAGATATTCTGTATTATCTTTGTCTCCTAAAGCCCAGCAAATCTGAGGATTATGCAGCCAAGTAAAATTGGAATGACCCTTACAGTTCAAATCTCTACCTTCCTTCAACTGACTTGATTATTACAGATCTTATCATCCCTACATGGACTCTCCTATTTTCATTTTGTATATTACATCCTACAATTACAGAAAATCCTGACAAGAGGAAAAGAAAAATAATTAAATAAATTATTAAAAGCTAGTGTGAATTAAAATGTTGGTTATCTTTTTCGTTGCTTCTAGTTCCTAATTCATGATACAAACAAACAGACCTAATTTCAATTAATATGTTTTTAGAAAGCATAAATATAAACATATATTCCTAAATATTAATTTTAAACGATATGAAGTACATACTCATTCACTCTGAAGTATTTAACACAATTACAAAATGTTGCATCAAAGCACCAACAGCAAGCATATTTTCAGGTATCTTATACAAAACTTTGTCAGAGAAAGTCCCTTTCATTCAATTCAGAGTTACTTTAAAAATTCATAATGTGTGTGTTTTAAGTTAACTTTATTAATTATAAGTATTTTTAATTTTATTATTTAATCTATTTTTGTCTTATTTAATTGTACAAATGGAAATCACTGAGGCCTTAACAATTTTATCTATTTATCAAGTTCATTTCATGTTAAACTTCTCTAACAGATTCTGAAAATAAGAATGAATCATGCAGCTGCTTTTAATCATTTTGCAAGAATGTATTGAAATATTTACACTTGTCTACTATCTTTCTACAGTGAAATGAAAGTTTAGAAGAGATGGAGGTATAAAACTATGAAAACTGAAAATCTAGACATGAAAAGAATGTACCTTTTTATATTTAACTATAAAGCAAATATATTTAAAAATAATATTAGCATTGGCTAATAAGAAGCTCTTTATTTAGCTATTTTCTTCTCTTAGATAACTCTAATATGATTCACCTTAAAATAATTTTATAATTAATATTTATCATAAGTTATATTGCAAATAGTATCTTACAGATATTTGTAGCTTGGTTTAAGAATCCCTTTGAAAAGTTATTTTCAGTATTAATCTAATACAAGTTGTAAAAGCTTTCAACTACTTCAATCAATGTTTTTAGAAAACATAAATGTAAACATGTTTGTGAATTATTAATTTGAAAAGATATGCAATATATACTCATTCATTTGAAAATCAAAAGAATAGTGGTACAAGGTATAAAATTATGTCTTTATATCACACAATTATTTTGTAGATTTTTTGGTTATCATCTTAAATATAATCTGAAATTCTTCTGTATAAATATTTTGTCAAACTTAGTCGGATATTTTGTCAAAACGCTATTCAATTTTGAATCGAATTATGCTGACAAATAGATAAATTGCACAAAATTTAATTTTATAGTGAGTGTACAGTAGTACTATGACAATGACAAAGAGCACAACAACAAACTGCAATCAAGAATTTATCAGCAAATCCCCCACACTGGAAATGTGGAAATGGAACATGACTCCTTTCAGTTTTGTCAACAATATGCTGTCCTTACATAATCCTTTGTTTTCATTTCTCATCCCCATACTCTGTTGACTTTTCTCCTGAAATTGCACAAGTATTGCACTCTGTGTTCTTGTGCACCCTCTGTAATCCAATCTTGCATGGGAAGGTTTCTTTTCATTTTTGTTGGTTTTTTTCAGAAAGACATTTTTGTTTTGAACCAGAGGTGAAACTCAGGCTCTAGTACTTACCAGGGAAGCCCTTATTCTACTGAGCCATCTCCCTGGCTCGCAGAAAAACATTTTGAATGCTCAGAATGTCTTTGCTCATTATCTCTTGAGAATATTAAGGTTGAAAAATAGCCCCTTGGTAGTAATCAAAGCTTAAGACTGATACACTGTGCTGGCCACAACACTAGCTCCACCATGCCTTCAGAGAGAGCACTTGGATGTCACATTATACTCCTATTCTCTGTATGATTTCCTACAATGGAAAATTGTCCTTCCCCTCTATTTTATAACAAAATAGATATATTTCAACCATATCTCTGGTCCCTTGTGCAAACTTCTAAAAAAACTTGGAGTTTATGTCTTCTGTATGTTTGGATGGTATGGAGCACAGCAGGGACACAACTGTGTAAGTCCAGGATGGGGATGGGCATAAGAAAGGCAGAAAGCTCATAGGACTGGAAATAAATTCTAAATTTGGACCTCTGGCAAGGCACAAGGGTTGGAGTATACATTTAATCTCCAATTACTAATGGCATAATCAATCACAATTATATAATGAAAACTTTAAAATGAGGAATTAGATTGTATCCACACTGGTGTGTATCTACACCATGATGTGCTAGGGAGGTGGTATAGGTGACAGGGAGAAAGGAAGCCCTGTACCATTCTCAACCTCCCTCCTTTGCATTTGGATATTCCTCAGTCATGTTCTTTAAAATAATTCAGATAATTTAAACCTTATTAATTTCTCCAGTTCATGAGTCATTCTATGGGAATATCTAATATGAGCAAGGGAATGTGGAGTCTTTCAAATTTATATTCGGTGTGTTAGCAAGAATTGTGGCTCATAGAAATTTTAAGTGTTATCTCAAGTGGTAACAAACTTGTGAGAATGACTTTTTAACAGGTAGAGCCTGAGTTAAATTAAAATAATTAGTGTTGAATAACTGTTGATTGTCTATTGATAGTGCAAAATCGGAAATAAATAAAACCTTTATATTCTCTTACTTCACTTTTCTCTTCCTGTGCTAGGGATCATCTAAAGTCTTGTGTACACTAGGCAAGTGCTCTACCACTGAGCAACATCCCTAGCTTCCTGGCTTTACTTGTAGAGGAGAGCTGTATGTCTTATCTTTCTCTTCCTTTCTTTGTCACTTAGCAATGAAGTATGGCAGAAAATGTCATGTCTTAAAGGACCAAATGTTGTCCTCGCATGTTTGTGAGCTACATAGGAAGTACACAGTGGTTACAGTGTTGTGCAATATGCAATGGTCAATTAACCAAAAGCCTCATGGACAAAGTGTTGTTTTTGTTTTGATTTTATGCTTAGCATCTATAAAAATATTTTATACAGTCAACTATATGCCAATATGACATAAATGCCAGTGATTCGGTACAGTATCCCTAGATTTGGAGCTAATTCTTAGCAAATGTTTAAGAAAGACTTTATAAAATATAGGCTTGTATTTCGGCAAAACTTTCTATTATTTCAAAAGGACTTCGAAGAAAAAAAAAGTCAAAAACTATTTGACAAATAATGTTATTAATTTTGGAAAGAAAAAGATTAGGACTTTATAATATTAAATTCATAGTTTCCTGGCTTAAAATAGTCATCCGTAGACCAAGACATCTATTACCTATGAAAGGTCTAGCTTTATCCATGGATTTACTGCAATTTTCACTGTGTATAAGACAGAGGATTACATTCCTCACCTAGACACTATTTCATTCCTTAGTGCTCTTTTCTTCAAAACTTGTTTCTTTCTACACTTCATATACAGAGCAGTTACCTGGAGAATGCCAACTTTGATTGCTACAGCAGAAACACCCATTTTCTTGTCTTTTCCTTTCTTTTCTTTTCTTTTCTTTTCTTTTCTTTTCAGAACTGGTTATTGAACTCAGGACCTTGCACTTGACTGGCAAGCGCTTATTCTACTGAGCTATCTCCCTGCTCCCCCCATTTTCCTGTTAAATGAGCTGTATGAAAATCCATGACACAGTTAGAAAGAGCCGCTCATTCTTTTTTATGCTACAATCTGCTCTCATTAACATGCAAGGATAAAAGTTTGGGTTGCAGCATGTCCCAGAGTTAAAATGAATACAGTTGTGCCACCTGATACCCACCTCTTCTCAAAGACCTGATTATGAAGTTTCAGCCACAGTAAAGGGACGTGATTCCACAGACACCATTCAGCTGTACTCAGAAGAAGTTTGTGTGACTCATGAAGGCGCTAATTTTGTTGTTATAACAAATTCAAGCATATAATTACTTCCTACATTAAGATTAATTCTTCCATAGTCACAGTGCTTGATGCACTCCCAATAAAGGTTCAATGGCTCAGCACAGAGACTTGCTAAATACTCTAAAATAAGGTTAAACCTCTAGTTTTGGACAGAATTTGAAAAATCTTCAAATGTTCCTTAGTTTTCAAGCAGCAGAAATCTCTAGGAAATTATTCTACTAGCTCAGCAAATGGATCTTGTGTTAAGATTTAGCTTTTTTTGTTGTTGTTGTTGGTGGAACCGGGGATTGAACTCAAGTCCTTCTGCTTGCCAGGCAAGAGCTTGTTCTCCTTAGCCATCTATAGAGCCCTAGATTTAACTTTTATTTAGAATCCTTTAAGTAAATGAAAATTACCATCCTATAGGCTTCTGTTGAAGAACTCTGTCATTACTATATGAAACTTCTTTTAAAAAATTAGAAAAAAAATTCTCCTCATAATATACCACATTTTGGGACATTCCACATTATATTTACTGAAGACAAATAAAGAATTGCAAATATTACATTTCTATATCAAGACTAGTATTTTTGCTTCTCCAAATGCTCCATTTTCAGCTTACCATTATTTTGGTCTTCAAGCTTTGGAGAAGAAACTTCTCAAGGTCAGTGTGATGATTATTCTGTCTTGTGTACTACCAATGTTAATTTTTTATTTGAGACTGGTAAATAAGACTTTAATAGAATTTTAATGACATGTTGGACACACTTCAGTGTCCAGAGATGTGGCATCATATTTAGGGATGTTATTATCTAGATTAATTATCAATACTGTGCAGCATAATTAGAACCATGTGAAAATGAGAGAGGTTGGAAATGAATTTGCTACACAGAGAGAAGAGAAGAGAATAACATGAGGTTTGCCATTATTTACTATTTGTTTTTGGAATGATTTTTTTAGCAGTGTTTGTGCATTGTTGTAGAAGATTTGCCTAAAGTAATACCAGATGGGGATTTTATAAAGTAAATTTAATTTCTAAGGTCAGCTTATTCCTTTTAAAGAGCTAAATATGTTTCTAGGTGTTCTGATCTGTGAAAAGAAGAAAGAACACTCTTATGAGTTCCCATTTTTTTCTGTTTCATAATAATTGAACCAAAAGGGATCATCGACTAAGTTATGGTCTACTAAAGCCTCTCGTAGCTTATTCCATTTCAAAGTGTTTAATAAATAAACCAAAAGGGGCAAGGGCAAAATTATATTTAAGAATAAATTAGTTTAATCTATCACTGGTATAAATATTCTATATTTCTGTGCCATTTATGCAGAATCTTTCTGTTAAATGTGGCTTTTTCAATAATAAAATTAACAAGAATTCTTCTGTGGCTTTGGAAGAATGTATATGGTATGGATTTGGTGGGAAAAAACCCTCAGATTTGGATAATTAAAATTATTTTTCTTGCTTTACAGTTGGAATGAACACAGGCTGATTTGATATTCCCTAATATAGGTGCTTCATTTATAAAATGCATCACTCTTATTTTATCTATTCCATAGAAAGAGAAAACATCCTCACACTTTCAGCTTCAGTGTTGAGCTACAGTGTACTACAGTCTCTCTGAATTCACCCTAAATGGCAATTACATTCAGTATCTGCAGTGTCAACAGTGCCCATACCTCAAGGGATAGGGTGACATTAAGAAGCCCTGTGATCAAGTTGGATCACTATCAGTGACAAGCATCTCATGCCTGTCCATTTGGAAATGATCACAAAATGAATGCAAATAGCAGAGATGTCAAAATAAACAGAATGAAAATACAACATCATGCATTAAAATTGTTAGAAGATGATAATTTGAAAACTTCATCTGCTCTCCTTTGTGTTACTTTCTTTAATCCATCATGTCACATGGATGGGAAGTTTGACGAACATCATCTTGCAAGCAAGTAGTAAATCTGCCTTTTCAGTCTCCATGTGAGCTTAGCAAAAGCTGGCTTTTCTCAGCAGCTGCACCTCTTATACTACAGTTAGTCTGTTTGTGCTACAACACACCCTGCAACACACTGGCATGACAAACCAGGAAACTAGTTTCACCCCCCCACACATTCAATAATATTATCTCATAATAGTATGTCAGAGTGAAACCCTTCCAATATGACATATAAAAATCTATGCATTCATAAAGCCATTGTGCTGTTTTGTTCTTTTATTGGTAACTAGAAAACATTCCTGTTACATAGAATATCAATCTGGGATGATCCCTGATCCCTGTCAGGTAGAATATTGCCAGACTTGAAAATCCACATGGAATGATATGTTCATCTCTCTGCTTATCTTAGGGACAAAGATTTATGTATTAGTTTTTGAGTCTTTGTTTTCTTGTTCTGTTGAAAATGATGTGCAACTTTGTAACAGTGGTTGCAAATAAACATTTAATTTAAATTTCCTCATATATAGCTTATTTTCCCATATGCCCCCAAAATTATAAAATCATATATATAAAATTTAGAGAGCCAAATAAAATTATTTGCTGAAATACAGTATTTTGGATGACTCAAAAGATAAAATCATATTTGGTAATTCAATTAAACTCTTAAATATATATTCTGAAAAGTTTGCTCATTTGCAGTTTGTGTTCTCTTGTATAAAGCACAAGATGAAGTGCCCCTGAAAAATTCAGTATTTAAGATCAAAGCTACAGATCATGGAATACAGTGCCAAGAAAATTAAATGTGTGGCCAGCTATCAAATGGCTGAAAGTGAATTTGAATCCCTCTAGAGAACATATCATTCAGCAAAGGCCATCAGCTCTGCTCCAGTTTAATGCCTCAACCCTTTGTAACAAGGAATTACCAGGGACCACAAGGTTAAAAAATGGCAGCTCTATTTGGTAAAAGAGCAGATCTATTGTGTTTATGAGGCTACCTCATCTAATATTCTCTCTTGAATATAAAGAGTTCTAAAATATATTTAAAGCTGTTAGTAAATGCATTCAGTCTTCAAGAAACTCAGGCTCCAGAGAATCTGTGACCTTCTGAAATTATTAAGAAAATTACTTTAATATATGATTTTAGAGCTCCTGAGACTTCATCAGACCTTGAAAAATGACTTTGAACAAAAAGAAAATAAATACTTACACATTTCTATTGATGTTACTAATGATTATTTCCAAGTGCATTAGTTCATATGTATTCAGAAATTTTTAAGCTCTCATTTCATTGATGAGAAGACTGAATAACAGTTGAAGGCACATAAATTGTGACAAATTGAAAAGCTAATAGATGATTCAATAGCTTTCCCCCACACTCCATGAAAGGACATTTGTATTCCTTGGGGAAAAAATAAGAAAAGAACAGGTCTAATGTGGAGAAAAGGTATCTGAAAAAGCAATTAGAGAAGCCTATATTGAATTCTCACAAGTGATCTATTTATAATAAGAAGAGTAAGTTTTTGAGTCAGTGCAGTGGCTTTTGAATGCTGGATTTAGAACATCAAAATATAGAATTGCATGTTAAATTTGAATTTCAGATAAACATTGTTTTCTAGTACAGGTGTGTCTCAAGTATTTTCTAGACTATACTTACACTAATATATACATATATATGTATATATTAGTATAAATATTAGCATATATATTAGTGTATACACATACATTTTTTATGAAATTTAAAATTGAATGTTGTTTATTTTCTCTGGCTATTGTATAGAATAAAAGAAACAAGATATTAGAAAGCACATTTTGCTCTTTTTGTTCAAGAAATTATAACCATGGTTTAAAAGACATAAGAAACATAAACACATGAAACACATTAAGGAAATATTATCCATTGATGTTGCTATTTGAGACACACAAAGTCTTTCCTCCCCAACGTCCCATCTTCTTCTTATTACAGCTGAGTTTACAAATCTGGTACATATGCCTCTTTAGTGAAAAGTAGGATAATGCCTATCTTCCATTGTCTACTTGGTTGATTGAAAAAACATGGAGAAATTCAAAAGAGTGTTCAAAGCGATTCTGTAAGAAACTCCCAGGGGTTTAGTAAGATCAAAGATTACTGTGCAGGAAAATGCTAGTAAAATTCAGAAAGGCAGAGGGGGATGGTCTCAGTGGCTACTAGGCAGCATATGCCCTGTACTGAGGAATTTATGGTTTGATGTACAAGTATCTCAGATAATGCGATGGTCACCTGGTGAAGATATGTTAATTATCTCCAAAGTTCACATTGCAAAACAGTCAGTTTTGCTAACAGATGCTCTGAAAATTTCTTCCTACACTTGTATACATGTGTTTATTTGCAAGTTTGTGCTCTGTGTCTATAAAAATTCTCAAGAACATTTCTTTATACATTTGTAGTCAGAATAAGTTGTGCAACATCTTCAATGCAGATTTATATATTCTGATTATTAGAATAGAAGCTCTTGGGGACAGTGTCACCTCCTATCATTCTGGCTCCCTGAGAGGCTGAGTGATGATCATTGTAAAATTGAGGACAGTTGAAGCAATTGAGTAAAATTGAAATGCTGGCACAATGCAAAGAAAAATCTTCAATCCAAAAAGGGGCAAACATATATCAGATTTGCAGAAATTTGAAAAAAAATATTTTTTGAATTTTTTTGGTACAGAATATACAGGGTCTGGCTACGTAGATTGGAATCATAGTGATTCTCCTGTTTTCAATCTCCCAACTGCTGAGATTACAGGCAGGAACCTCCACGCCCAGTCTCAATAACCTCAGTGTGCCTCACAGGGCAGGGCTGGCGTTGTATCCCAGGATCGAACCCTGGCTGCTGTGTCTGCCTAACCAGGTGCATTAATCTGCTGAGCTATTCAGCTGGTCCTTGAAAGTTTTCAAAGAGTCTTCTAACAAGTGTATTTCTGGACTCTGAGAAGTAGGTAACACCTGTCTATTAATAGGTAAAAGAAAAATTAGATGTTCAGTACTGAGCATGACAATGAAACCAACAATCCCTTTCACTCTAGGAGGCTGAGACAGAAGCAGCACAAATTCAAGCTCAGCCTAGGTTGGGTAGAGACTTAGCAAGATGAACCTGTACTGTAACATCATGTAATTCAGTAGTTCCCAAATTTTCTGATCTAGGAGATTATGGGGTCACAGAGCAACATGATCGATGACATACAGTGTGCCTAAGGAGAGCCACATAGAGAGAAAACATTCTCTCAGGTTTTCACAGGGAGAAAATTGGTCAAGCAATGACCATGACTCATCCACACAGCTGACACTGACAAAGGATCTGCACACTGCAGTACAGCGTTTCAAGCTAAATCCTGAAAGGAATTGACTGACCTTGTCAGATACAAAAGTTACATTTCTTGTTATATAGGTCTTGCTTTATCTTGGTCTTAACCATCCAGCCGGAAAGTATAAAAATGAAGCATAAAAAGTAAAACCATATTAATAGATTGAGCTGTTGAATATTCAAGTCAACAACTTCTGACATTGCCAGTCTTATGGAAAACCCACCGCTATTATGGACTATTGGACTATAGTGCAATATTTTGTTGAATTCAGGCACCTACAATATTTAAATGACAATGGAATACCCACCTCTGAAAAACTAAACAAAAAGAAGAGATAAAAATGAAGGACCATTTTGAATATGTATATTCAAAATAGTTAGGATAGATATACATCTACTTTCTCTTAATTCAATGAATAGAAAGATTCATACTAATAGTGTTTGTGAACAGGATATCTTGTCTGTATCTTGTACTATGAATGACCACTAAGAAGACAATAAGTACAATGTATTAATTATTGAAAGTGTCTTACTTCCTTGTTTTGAAAGTGTCTCACTGCTATTTGTTTCTCAATAAAATTATTTTTAAAAAATTTAAACAAAAGGAAGGACAGGCTGGGGTTGAAACTCTCTGCAAACATCCCTGGCTTAAACCCAGTACTGGAGGAGAAAAAAGAGGAGAATGTTTCACATGTTCATTACAAAAGTAAAGATCATAAAATTTGATAATTAGAATAGTGTAAGGAAGCTTGAAATCAATGTATTCAAAATTTTAACGTTTTTTATACTAAAAATGCTAACCAATGTTTATTTATTCACTGTATTTTTATTATTATTACATATGAGTTTATATGAAGGTATTATGGTATTGTTTTATGGTTTAATAAATTATCTGCATCAGGGAAGGTATAAATATGCTGGAGTCATAAATATTCAAGGTCAAAGATTTACTGTGGTGAAGTCTGTGCTGAAAGCTAGGTGCGCTCTCCATGTACTCACGCTGGGTGCCAGACTGAACGAACAGCCACCAGCTCCACCGTGCTGAATTGCAGTATGAGAAAGGAAAAGAGCCCTCTGTGTGTTCTGGCACTGCTAATTTATGGTTGTTTGCAAAATCATACATTTTTTTCTCACAGAATTCCTTGATCAGAACCAATATCAAGATGTGGTAAAGACAGAAGAGGGCAAAACAGTATGATTTAAGAAGTGGACAGGTGGAAAATAACAGATATATATATATATATATATATATATATATATTTTTTTTTTTTTTTTTTGGTGGAACCGGGAATTGAACTCAGGCCCTTGAGCTTGCCAGGGAAGTGCTTATTCTACTGAGCCATCTCCCCG
>NDGN011308094.1:0-12216 GCA_002564285.1 Tympanoctomys barrerae
TATGTCAGGTTATAACAGTTAATAAAGTTACAGTGGAAGCATACAGAGTTACAAAACTTGAATCAATTGCACGGTTATAACATTCCCCACTGATTTTATTGGGGTGAGTCAAATCTTTGGAGCATGAGCAGGGGATCTCAGTGAGCAACAGTTGTTCATATCTTTGGGACTTGAAAACTAATATTTTAACTGTCTGAATTTTATCTTGAATATAAGAGACAAGTCTGTTAATCAAACAGGGGCCAATAATTACAGAACCCAGTAACATTAGGCGAGGGTCAGCCATGGCAGACAAAATAGTTATCACCCAAGGGGAGAACCAAAACCATCTTTGAAACCAATTTTGGCCAGATAGTCTTTCTTGTTCTCTTTCCTGTAAACTTTTTCTGAGAAATTATGTGTTTTCTCGAATCACCCCTGAGTGATTGGAATATAGGCAGAAAGTTTCTCCAAAGCCAAACAAAGCCCTCCTTCTTTAATGAAGAGAAGATCTAAACCTCTTCAGTTCTGTAGAACCATTTCAGCAAATGAAATGAGAGACTCTTCTAACTTAGATACAGAGCTTTCTAGATTTGCTAGGTCTTGATCAATTAAGGCACTAAGTTTTTTATAATTTAAATCTCTGACTATTAAGCTAGATGTTTTAATTCCAATAGAACAAGCCAGTCCCAATCCCAGTAAGACTGATAACAACACAGGGTTAGCCCTTTCTGTGTGAGACAGGGGTGAGGCCAACTCTTGGTAAGGAAAAATATGTGACCTTTCACTTTCTTCTGAGTACCAGTAGACTTGGGGCAGAATTGGGACTAGTATGCACAGTTCATGATGTTTGGTAAAAGTCTGAAGCATAGCACAGGGAATGATACTAGAGGTACAAGCAAACTAAGTTCCGTTTGGAGTGACAAGGTGTTGATTAGTGGGATAAGTGAAGTTTGGAATGGAGCTGGAAAAGGTATGATTACAAGGGGTATTATATGCGGTGGAAGTTCTGGCAATAAAGGACCAAGGGGACAAGGTGGGGGAGGCCAATTTGTTCCAGGCACAAATTGTATTGAAAAGGTAAGACCTGAATCATAGCCTGAAATATAAAGCTGGATACCATAATTTTGGCCTTGCAACCAATGGACGTCTTTTACCTTATCAAAGGTAAAGGTTAGTGGGTTGCATGAACTTATTAAACAGGTGGCATTGGTCAGCTTTTGATGGGTCACTCGCAAGTATGGGTCTGAGTCACCTGTCCAAGAGGAGATGTTTTAACATCCCCAGTAAGCACAAAAAAATGAACATTCTTGTCCACAACGTTTGGTGTGGTAATATGCAGGGAGGTGGGGGGATGTTGGTTTTTGTTGGATCTGAGGACAAATATAGAAATCAACTGATTGGAGTTGTTTCTCATTCTGTTGTATGCCACAAGAAAGGTTTTGGGAAGAAACTCTGGGTTTTGCCTGATGTCCAGAAGGAGAATAAAACCCATTTGTTGCTAAAAGGAATAGGTCACATAGATCTAGGGTAAGTTGGGCATGAACTGTAGAATTAGTCTTAATAATGGACACAGTTACAAGGTCAGTTAATTTCCAGGTCCTGAAATGAGGGGTATGTCGTTGGGGTGATCAAACTGGAACAATGAAAAACAGTCCAAGGAGCCAACAAAACAAGAATGTTAGGTGCATTTTGTTATCTTAATCTTAAGGAGATGATAGGTTTTTACAGCCTTCCACTTATCTGAGTCCCTGTTGGCAGGAGCGACCAACTTGATGTGGATGTGATGAATCCAGGAAGGCTTTCCCACAACTTTATTGCAGTCGGGGTGCTGAGAATCATGGTGGAAGGTTCTCCCAGTGTGGTTCAAGAGAATCTCAAAGATGTCTTTTGATGAGGACCTCAGTTCCAGGTTCTGCGGCTGGTAAATTCTCCTCAGAAGTGTTGGGCATTGGGTGAAGCTTTGGGTGGTGGTGGTGAAACAGTCAGTCAATAGAAGTCAGAACAGACTGTACAGCCTGAAGGGACTTAATAAGATCATGGTTAGCGAGCTCAGCGAATTTCTCTTTAGCCAGTCTAGGGATAAGAGGAGGGTGATGCCCAAACATAGCTTCAAAAGGTGAGATTCCAGAGACATAGGGGGTACACCTCGTGTGAAGAAGGGCAAAAGGAAGGAGACTCACCCAGTTTTCACCAGTTTCCAAGGCCAACTTAATAATGGTGGACTTTAAGATCCAGTTCATACATTCTACCTGTCCTGAGCTTTGGGGTCGGTAGGCACAATGGAGTTTCCAATTGATCTGTAAAGCCTGGGATAGTTTTTGTGTGATCTGGGCTATGAAAGTCAGACCATATCAGAGCCCATGAACAGTGGGAGGCCAAATTGAAGTATGATCTCATACAATAACTTTTTGACAACCGTTAAAGCCAATTCTGATTTGGTGGGATAGGCTTCTACCCAACCAGTGAAAATATCCATGAGTACTAACAGGTACTTGTGCCTGTGTAGTCCTGGCTTGCCCATTTCAGTAAAGTCAATTTCTCAGTGTTCACCAAGCATAGTTCCATGATACCTGTGGGTTTCCAATGGCTTTTGACTCTTAGATTTTTACCTATTGACATTGCATGCACCTCAAACTGCAGGACTGATTTAATTTAGAGAGCTATGTGATGAAGAATCTGTCTTAAAATAATTCAGCCAACTTCGAGCCCCCTAAATGTGTGGCTTGATGTGCTTGTTGCATCAATTATCTTCCCAAAGCCTCAGACAGTAACACCCACTTATCAGGGAGCTGGTACCACACTCCTGGTATATTAGATTTAGCTTGTAGTTGTAGAACCAAATGCAAGTCTTTTTGAGTGTAGACTGGGCTTGAGACAGTAGGAGGAACTAATAGTAAAGTGGGGAAGGGCTCATCCCCTACTGATTTTATTGTCGCTTCCTTAGCTGCGGCATTGGCCAGATTATTTCCTCATACGATGGGATCTTTCTCCACTTGTTGGGCCTTACAGTGGATTACTGCAACCTTTTTGGCAGCCAAATGGCAGCCAAAAGTTCTAATATTTGAGGTGCATTTTTAATCTTTTGTCCACCTGAGGTTAAGAGTCCCCTCTCATGGTATAGTACTCCACGTACATGAACAGTTGCAAAGGGATATCTACTGTCTGTGTAGATATTGATCTTTTTGTCGTTAGCCAATTTTAAGGCCTGAGTGAGGGCTATTAGCTCAGCCCTTTGAGCTGAAGTGCTTGGTTCTAAACTTTGTGTCCAAAGAACCTTAGTGGAGGTGGTGACAGTGGTGCCAGTGGCTCTCTTACCTTGATTGATGAAACTGCTACCGTCTGAGAAGTAGGTGTCTTCTGCATCATCCAAGGCTATATCAGTCAAGTCTGGTCTGAGACTGGTAGTAGTCTCAAGAGTAGCAATGCAGTCATGAATTGGCTGAGAGGGGTCATCATCTGGCAGTGGGGTGGCCAGGTTAATGGTTGTAGCTTCCTTATATGTCACCATAGACAAATCAAGAAGTAAAGCTTGTTGTTGGACAATACAAGAATTTGACATCTATTGGTCAGGAGGAGCCCTGATCAAATTCTCAAATGCATGTGGAGAGACTACCATGAGTTTCTGTCCAAAAGTCAGTTTTGGGGCCTCCTTGATCAATTGGGCCACTGCTGCTATTATCCAGAGACAAGCAGGCCATCCAGCAGCCATGGTCTAACCTCTTTGAAAGGTAAGCAGTGGGTCGCTGCCATGGTCCTAAGATTTGGGTCAAAATCCTTTCTGCAATGCCCCTTTTTCATCCACATAAAAGGTGAAGGGTTTTTGGAGGTCTGGTAAGGCCAATGCAGATGCCTCAACAAGGGCCTGTTTTAACTGTTGGAAGGACAATTCCTGGGGGGCAGTCCAGTTGAGAGATGGTCCTTGATGGGCCCTCCCACAGCATCATAGAGGGGCTGAGCAACTTCTACATAGTTAATGATCCAGAGTCTACAGTAGCCCACAGCACCCAGGCACTCTCAAACTTGTCTTTTGTTAATCGGGGAAGGAATCTGTAGGATGGCCTGAAATCGTCAGGGGGACAGTCTGTTTGCCCTCATGATTTGATACCCAAGATATGTTATCAGTTTCTGGCACAGTTGAGCCTTTTATGCTGACACTTGCCCAAAATATCTAAGGTTTTCAGCAAGGCTTGGGTTGCTGAGACACAATGTTCCTGTGACTCTGTGGCCAACAGGATGTCATCAACGTATTGTAATAAAGTCACATCTGGGTGTTATTCTCTGTAACCCAAAAGATCCCTAACCAAAGCTTCATCAAAGAGAGTGGGCGCATTTTTGAAGCCTTGTGATAACCTAGTCCAAGTTAATTGTTCAGAGAACCCAGTAGTATGATTAGTCCATTCAAAAGCAAATATAGGCTGGCTTACTGGAGTGATAGGCAATGTGCAGAAGGCATCCTTCAGATCCAGTACAGGATACCACATTTGTGAAGGGCTTAAGAGACTCATCAGGGTGTAGAGGTGTGAGACAGTGGGGTGGAGAGAGACTACCCTCTTATTTACCTGTTGGAGATCTTGGACTGGTCTGTAGTCCTGAGTTCCTAGCTTCTGGACTGGTAAAAAGGGAATGCTCCACGGAGAGGAGCAAGGCTGTAAAATTCCTTGGGAGTGAAGCCTTAAAATATGTTTAGCTATGCCTTGATGGGCCTGGAAACTAATTGGATATTGTCACAGCTTTATAGAGTGGCTGTTGGCAACAGTTGAACCACCAAAGGGGTTTGATTTATGGCTAGCCCTGGAGGATTTCCCTCCACCCAAACCAAAGGGATTTCTTGTGTCCATCTTACTAGTAGATTATTGGTTTCTTGACTACTTAGTGATTCTTCTTTAGTTTCTGCAAGGAGGTATCTTTCTCCTACCGGGTATATAGCTAGGACCTTGATAAGGCCTGCATCTTCCAAAGTAATTATGGGCTGAGGTCCTTCAAAACTGAGGTTGACCTTTAATTTATGTAAAAGGTCTTAGCCTAAAAGTGGGTCTGGGCACTTGGGGACCCAGAGAAAAGTGTGTTGAATAGTCTTTTGTCCTGGCTGTGTCAGCGTGGCTTGATATTTTTGATAAGACTTTGCATCCCCTGTGGCCCCAAGGACTTTTATTGAGTCCCCAGTGTGCTTGCCCAATGGCTGTATTATCACAGAGTGGTGGCTCCAGAGTCAACCAGAAAATCGACTAGTTAGTCCCCCACAGTTAAAGTTACCCAGGGCTCTGGGGAACTGAAAAAGCCTTGATGTCCTCAGTTCTGAGACAGGAGAGTCTTTGTATCTTTTTATAATCTGGCTTTGTGGACTGGGCATTCTTTGCACCAGTGTCCTTTTTGTTTGCAGTAGGCACATTGGTCCTTATCTAGAGGAGGTCTCATCTTTACTTTCTCAGCCAAGACTTCTAGGACCTTGGTGAGCTTTTCATCCTTGGGGTCTCCCCAGTTATCACCTTTTGAACTATTTCTACCAACTGTCTAAGTGGCAAGCCCTCGAATCCTTCAGCTTTTGTAATTTACATTTAATATCAGGCGCCAATTGGGTAATAAAGGCAATATTAATTGCCCTTTTGTTTTCAAGTTCCTCCGGATCTATTGGGATGTAAATGTGATAGGCCTCTTATAATCTCTAGGAAGCCTGCAGGAGATTCAGTAGTCAATTGTCTAACTTCTGATACCTTGGACAAATTAGTAGGATTCCTACCAGTGCCCTTCAGGGCTCCCAACAAGACCTGGCTATATTGATCAAGAGCCTCCTTACCTCAATCTGTGTTAGTGTCCCAGTTAGGGTGTGACAAACAAAACACAAGGTCCAAGGGGACAGAATCACACGTAGGCTCTCTGTCTGGGCCCTTAACTGATCTTCTTGCAAACACCTTGATGCATTTGCGTTCTTCTGCAGTGAAAAGGGTCTGTAACAACTGTTGGTAATCATCCCAGGTGGGGCGATGGGTGAAAAAGATAATTTCAAAGAGGGAAATCTGTCCCTGAGGATCCTTGAAAAAGGATGATTCTGATGTTTCCAGTTATAAAGATCTGAGGAGAAAAAGGGTTGTTGGGGACGGTCGAGATTAGGAACTTCTCGCAAGGGCAAAAGAGCCGAAGGAGCCTCCTCAAGTTGAGTGGAATCAGGAGAGGAGGGACACTCGGGTCTCTGATGGCTTCTAGTCCACATGGGACTTGGTGGCCAAGAGCTGGGTGAGGAGCAGAGGCAGGTAGACAGTAGGGTGGAGGATAGGGGGAAAGGAGTTCTTCCTCATCTGCTGGTAAGACAAGGGGGTTGAAGGTTTGAGGGTTTTAAGGGGAGCTAAGATGGGAGGATTACAGGGTTGTTGATCAGTAGCTTTGAGGAATTTCTTTAGCCACTGCGGAGGATTGTAAACGAGGTCGATCCAGGTCTGAATGTAGATTAACTGCTCCAGGTTAGTGGGGGGTCTGAAGATTGTCTGCCGGACCACCTGAGCTGTAGAGAGAAAGACCCCTTTGGAGGCCAGAAGGGTGTTAAAACTGGTCATTTGAGTTCACAGAAGGTTCAGAGTTTCCCAGGATACACTGGCTCCCCTTAGCCCTTTGCTTGCTCCTTGAAATCACTAAAATGATTAAGAATTGCAGTTAAAGATGTTAGTGACACAGAGGACAATTGTCTCATGATAGTCAGGGACAGACAAAGAAGGACAGACAAACACAAATAGACCAAACAAAGACAAATGACAATCTTGTCTCCGCAACTGAAACCAAAAGGCTTCATAAAATGAAACCTTGTATCAGAGTTGCGAGAGTATGGTCTCCTTTACCAGAAGGCCCCATAAAATGAAACTTTAAAACTGAAAAGGGGAACTCAGATAAACAGAGGACGCCCCATTCCATTGTGCAAGGGACACCAGTTCCCTCCGCCCAAAACAGACTGCACCAGATTCAGAAAATGTACCTACCTGTCGGAGCCACAAGATGTCACTACAAGATGTTCTTTAAAATGGGAGATTCCTGTGGGATCTTGGACAAGTTCTAAAATGTTGTAACTCAAAAATGAGGCAGGCTTGAAAAGAAAAGAAGCATCTTATTTTGGCTGGTACACAGCGGCGGACACCCCAGCAAGACACTGAGGTGCCTGCCAGGAGGATGAGGGGAGTGGGTATTTAAGCTGATAAACTGCAAAGGCTGATGTCAAGGGTTCATCTAGGGGCTACAGTTGAAAAATTACCTGTTTCTAATGAACAATAACAGGTTCAGTGGTGGGTACAGTTTGTATCTGGGAACAAGGGCAAGAACAGGTCATTGGGCCGGAACTAGATTCAGGTGTGCACAAAGAACAGTGTGAGAAATGCCCAACTGCAAGTTCTCAAGTAGAGAACAGGGCACAGTGGAAAGTTACAGCATTCAGAGTGACACAAACCGAACAAGATGGCAGTGCATATGTCAGGTTATAACAGTTAATAAAATTATAGTGGAAGGATACAGAGTTACAAAACTTGAATCAATTGCACAAGTTATAACACTAACCATAACCTGAATCCTAACTCTATGCCAAGCCAAACCCAATCTATAACCCTAACCTTAAAACAAAGAGTAACCCAACCCCTAAACACAAATCCTAACAATAACACTAACTCTAACCCTACCTCTATCCTAACCATAAGCCTGATCCTAACCCTAATCCAAAATACGAACCCTAATCATAACTCTAACACTATGAGAAACCTATCCTTAACCCTAAAGCTAATCATCACACTAACCCTAAATCCTAAAACTAAACCTAAACCTAAAGCCTTTCTAATCCTAACCCTAACCCTTAACCTAAATCTGACCTAACCCTGACCCCAATCCTAACTCTCACAATCAAAACAAATCTTAACCCTAACATTAACACTAACACTAACACTATCCTTAACCTTAACTCTATCTTAACTATAACGGTAACAGTAACACTAACTCTGTCTTAAATTGCTAACCCTAACCTTAAACATAATCATAAAGCTAACCTTATGCTAACCAAACCAAACCCTAATCCTAATTCTATCATTACCCTACTCATATCCAGAGCCCTATCCCTAAACCTAACTCTAAACATAAACCTAAATCTAGCCAAATCCAAACCCTTAACCTAACCCTAACCGTAATCCTGACCCAGTCCCTGTCACTAACCCTATCATAACACTTACTACAACACTAAACCTACTACTAAATCCTAATTATAACCAAAACCCCAATCATATCATAACTCTAAACCTAACAAAAACCCTAAATCCTAATCCTAACCTTAAGCCTAAATATAGCCCTATCTTAACTCTAACACAAATCCTAAACTAACATGAACCTGAACATTAAACTTAACCCTAAATCTATCCGAAACCAAACCCTATCCCTAACCCTGACCCTATCCCTAACTGGAACTTAACACTAGTCCTAAAACTTAACCTAACCCTAATGCTAACATTATCTTTAACCCAACCATATCTCCAAGCATACCCTAACTCTAACCCTAACCCTAACCCTAACACTAAATCCTAACCCTAACCAAACCTAAACATAACCCTAACACTATGCTTATCCCTATCCCTAAACCTGAATCCCTAACAATAACCCTAATTTTAACTCTAACGTAAACCCTAAACTGTAATTCAACCTAAACCTAAAATGCTAACCCTAAACCCTAACCCTAACCCTAAAACTTAACCCTAACCATAACCCTAAGCTTAACCCTAACACAACGCTAACCATAACCCTAACTCTAACCTTAACTCTAACCATAACTCTAACTCTATTTCTTAAAACTAACACTAGCCATAACCATAAAGCTAAGTATCATAACCAAACCCAACGTCAAAACTGATTGTATCCTAACCATAACCATAACCATAACCCTACCCTAAGCCTAACACTAAATCTAACCCTAACCCTATCGTTACACTAACGCTAACCCTAACCCTACCAATAACTCTAATATTAACCCAATGCTAATACTTACTATAAAATTAACCCAAACACTAACCTTAAATGTACCCCTAATCCTAGCTGTATCCAACCTTTAAACCTAACCCTAAGACTAACTCTAACCATAACCCTAACCCTAACTCTAACCCTAAATCTTAACCCTAACCCTAAAACTATCTCTAACACTAAGTCCTAATGTTAACCCTAATGCTAACACTTACCCTAACACTAACACTAAAATCTAAGCATACTCTTAACTCTAATCCTCACCCTAACACTGTCCTCAACGTACCCTAACACAAAACCTGACATTAACTCTAACATTATCCTAAGCAGAACCTAAACCTAACAACAAACCCAATCCTTCATCCTACCCCTAAACATAACTCTAAGCCTGAACATATCCCTAACCCTCACTATAATTCAATGCAATCCCTAATCCTAACCCTAATTCTAACTCTCACACTAAAGCCCTAGCCATAACTCTGACTCTAACAATAAGTCTATTTTAAACCTAATCTTAATCCTAACACTAACACAAAAACTAAATTCCATCCAGAACCCTAACTCTAGCTCTGAGTCTAAACTAAACCTAACTGTAACCCTAACCCTAACACAAAACTTAACACTAACCATAACACTATCCTACATCTAACCCTAATGACAATGATAACCCTAACCTAAAACCTAACCCTAGTCATAACACTAACTAATCCTAACCTTAATTTATCACAACTCTAAACCTAAGCCTAAACTGAAACCCAAACCTAACCCTAAGCTTAACACTAACACAATCCTATCCAGAACCCTACCACAATCCTAACCCTAAACTAACAGTAAATCCTAACCCTAAAACTAACCCTATTCATAAACATAACCCTAACCCTAAACCTAAACCTAACTCTACACCTAACTGTAACCCTAATGCTAACCCCAACTATAACCATGTCCATAATTCTAACCCTAACCTTAACTCTATCCTAACCTTAATCCTAACCCTAAAACTCACTTAAACTGCAAATTCTAACCCTAAACCTAACCATCTCCTAAACATAACCCTAAAAATAACTAACATTATCATTAATCTTAACACTGTCTTAAGACTAACCCTAAAACTAACACTAAACCTAAGCCTAAATCCTAAATCTAACATTAAACTGAACACTTACCCTAAATCCTAATGCTAACAGTAATGCTATCCTAACACTAGCCCTTACCCTAATACTAATACTAACCTAAACACTATCCTACACCTAACACTAACACCATACCTAGCACTAAATCCTAACCCAAGGCTTAACCCTAAACTTAACCGTAAACCTAACTCTAATCCTAAATTTCTTTTTTTATTTTTTAAAATTAATTTTGAGAAAAAATTTCAGTGAGACAGATTTAAAACAGGTTGATAGGAGAGTTACAACAATTAATACATTACATATTGTTGTCTTTGTAGTAGTCAATCATAGCACATGACACCCTGTCCAAACATTACTAGTACATATCTTTCTCCCTATTGAATTAAGAGAAAGAGGCCATATATCTATCCTATTTTGTATATACAGATACAAAATTATCCTTCATTTATATCTCTGTTGTTGTTGTTTAGTTTTTTCAGAAATGTGTATTACATTGCCATCCAAATATTGTAGGAGCATGAATTCAGCAAAATAATCCAATATAGTCCAGTAGTCCCCAATAGTAGTGGGTTTACTTCTCCTTCTCTACTCCTTCCCTCCTTCTGCCTCTTGGTCCCTTTCTCATTTGCAAAATATCTAGTTTACTGTTTCCTATCACCCATGCTTTAAAAACTTGCTCTTTATTTATACTGTGACTTTCTCATATAGAGAAACCATGTTATATATAAAGTTTTAGTCTCTGTTTTTACACAACACCTGTTGATGAGTATATCATCTACTTTTGAATTTTTATTTTTCTTTTTTCTCCTAAATTTCTTGTAGCATTTACCTTAATTCTAAACCTGACACTAAACCTAACCCTAAATGCTGAACTTAACCCTAATCCTAACCAAAAGACCAAACAAGAACCCTAACTCTACCCTAAATTTGCCCTAAACAAAACAATAACACTAACCCTAACATGATCCTACTGCTTACCCTAAAAGAAACCTAACACTAACACTGAAGCTAACTAACTCTAATCTCAACCCTTATCCAAACCCCGATGCTAACTCTACCCTAAACCTAGGCCTAATCCTAACACCAGCCCTAACACTATCCCAAACCAAAGGCTAACTATAACACTAACTCTTACATTGAAACCTAAGGCTGACCCTATCCCTAACTCTAACACTAACACTAAATCTAAACCTAAATCAGAAACCTAAACTTTAACCTATCCCTGAGCATATTTCTAACACTAACCCTAGCTTTCTTCTAACCTTATCCCTAACTCTGGACCTACATCCTGAAAGTAACCCTAAACCTAACCTTATCTCTACCCTAACCTAAATCTGAACTCTAACTAAAATCTAACCCCAAACCTAAGCTGAACCTTAATACTATCCTAGCCCTAATACTAACTGTAACCCTAATTATATCCTAACTCTAATCTTAACCCTAACACTTACTCTAAACCAAAATCCTATTACTAACCCTAACCCTAACTCTAACCCTAACTCTATCGTAACCCTAACCCTAACACTAACCCTAAACCTAACACTAACTCTAACATCCCAACACTAACACTTACTCTAAAATTAACACAAACACTATCCCTAAATAGTAACACTAAATGTAACCCTAACATTAACTGTATCCTAACTGTAAAACTAACTATAACTCTTACCCTAACTCTAACCCTAAATCCTATCCCTAACCCTCACCTGACCTCTAACACTAAGTCCTAATCATAAACACTAACACTAACATTAATTCTAACTCTAACATTAAACCTAACCATATCCCTAACCTAAACCTCACCCTAACTATATCTACAACCTAACCGTAACACAAACTCTGGCACTAAATAAAACATTATTATAACCATAATCTAACCTTAACAATAATTCAAACCCTGTATCCTAACATTATACCTAATGCTAAATCTAAAAATATCACTAACCCTAATGCTAATCCAATTCTATCCCTAATCCTAAACTTAATACAAACTCCAACATTAAATTCTAACCCTAATCCAAACTCTAACTGAAACCCTAACCCTAACAGTAACTCTATTTCAAACCTAATCTTTTTTTTTCAGAATTTTATTGATAAACAGCAATTGGACAGTTTCAAATCGAATCGTTAGGAC
>NDGN011308122.1:0-10795 GCA_002564285.1 Tympanoctomys barrerae
CTAGAACTTTGTGCGATATCCTATCCCCAAACTGTTAGAAGTGCTGGTCATTTATTTGTCATTTCAGTATTTATCTTCTGTTTTATTCTTAGTAATTCTTTACTATCATGGAAACCTTTTCTTAGTTCAATTGTTTTGAAACATTTATGTTTTAATTAATTAGTATTTAATTTTCTGAATATTGCTTACTCTTAATTTTTGTTTTAAAATTTATACTGTATATTTGACTTACAAAAAAGACTTCATATTAAAAAAAGAAATTGTATGCAATGCAGAAATTTCTAAGGAATTTATTCTTTTTCATGTAAAGTAGATAGATGGATAGATAGATAGACTAATCTTCAAATTAAATTAAGCCTTCTGCCTATTAAATACTAATAAACAGGTTTCTCTTTTATGTTAAGAAAATATTCTAAAACTGGAACAAAAACAAATATCTGTCAAGAAACAGATATAGGGGCTGGGGAGATGGCTCAGTAGAATAAGTGCTTCCCTGGCAAGTGCAAGGGTCCGAGTTCAATCCCTGGTTCTGCCAGAGAGAGAGAGAGACAGAGAGAGAGAGAGAGAGAGAGAACACAGATATAAACATTATGCTGCAGTTATATGAAAGAACAGTAGTCAGCCATAAAAAAGAATAAAACACATACAATAATAAAAAAATTCAATTCTTAGAGTGAAAAATAGCCTGAGGCCAATCAACAGTGCCCAGTAGGAAAGGAAGTATGATAAAGGAGCCAGGTATTTAGCTGGCCAGATAGCTCAGCAGATAAAGCACCTGCTTAGGCAGATGCAGGGACCAGGGTTTGACACCCGGCATTCCATTCTGGTCCCAC
This sequence comes from Tympanoctomys barrerae, assembly GCA_002564285.1. Taxonomy (NCBI): domain Eukaryota; kingdom Metazoa; phylum Chordata; class Mammalia; order Rodentia; family Octodontidae; genus Tympanoctomys; species Tympanoctomys barrerae. Next base: position 834 of record NDGN011308122.1, read on the forward strand.
CCTGGGACATTCTGAGAGGGAGATTGAGACTAGGCATGGTGGTTCATGCCTGTAATCCCAGCATTTGTGAAGCTGAAAAGGAGGATCACTATGAGTCCAGTCTACATAGTGAGATCTTGTAGACCCTATACTAAATACATAAATATATAAAGTAATTAATTAGTATGTCAGGTATCAAACTTTCAAATATCATGTTTTTAATAATAAAATGTGGGATCCTGTGAGTTTGTTGTTAGGGCTCCTCAGGGCCTAGAAAGAATTGAATCCTGTAAGGACTCAAAATGGAGCCTGCAACTAAAACTTCATTATTTAGTGAACGTGTCCACCTTTTAAGTTAATTGTCTCAAGTGTGAACTGGAACTCCTGCTACTTGTGTAGTACAAAAAGCCTCAATGCAAAATTTAATTTAAGGTAGCACTCATTTGGTAGTTCATCTACAAAATGGGGAGTACCTTGAAATCTCCTCTAGGAAGATTGCTCTTTCATTCTTATCTCAGAATACTTCCACTTTAGTGCCAGTGTGCAGGAAAAAAAAATCACATACATCAGAATGAGACATGAGAAAATCATATACTGTAAATATGGAATTCAGGATATAAAATAAATTTAGGATGAGAATGTTCAAAGGCATCAAAGATAGCCAGGGAAATATAACCAAAGAATAAGATACATCATATTATTTTTATTTTTAATGAGTACGTAAAAATTGTACATATTCATGGGATGCCATATGCATGTGTGTGTGTGTGTGTGTGTGTGTGTGTGTGTGTGTGAGAATTGGTTGTGTCCACGTGAGGAAACAGAGCCAAACTAGATGGCTCAGCACAGTTTTGGGGGTGGAAATCCCACCCTAGGAGGATTTCTGCCAGAATGCTGTAAAGGGAAAACAAAAAGTAAGCTTGCTTCTACTGCCGAGGAGCCCCAGTCTTCACTTTCACTTTGGACAATGTCTCCAGCCTTCCAGCTCAGGCTCCAGCTTCCGCCCTACCCCTTCATCCTCCTTGTGCAGACCTTGCAGCCTCCCTATAGAGACTCACATAGGGTACTACATGAGCATCAGGCCTTCGACTGGATCCTTCTCATGCCCAAGGCTCAGCCAGACCTTTTGAACTCTTCCACACCTAATTCGGTGGGCAGCCACTGTAAGTATCTTGCAAGCTTTTATATATTTGTATATTTTGTAACTAATCTATTTGTCTAGTAAGAACAGATATCTATATCTATAGATATAGATATATTCAAATAAGATCATAATACCTCACTTATTTACTTTTTATAGTGAAAATATCTAGAATCCTTTTTTGTAGCTTTTTAAGATACAAAACATTCAATCACTATGGTCATCCTACTAAATCCTACTAATTATCACATTAGAAATTCTCACTCCCATCCAGAAGTGGATCCGCCTTTCCCCATCCATCCTACCCACTTTCTCCAGCTTCTGTCATCCTCTTTCAACTCTCAACTTCTACAAGCACAACATGCTCATACTCCACTTATACCTAAGATCTTACAGTACTGGCATTTTTGTATCTGGTTTGTTTCACCTAACATAAAGATCTCCACCCAGTTCCAACATATTGTTGTCAATGATAGAAACATTAATTGTTATGACTAAATAAGTATTTCATGGTGTTGGTGTTCTTTATTCATCATCTGATTAGTGTTAACAGTGTTTCCATTTCTTGGATATTGTGAATGCTGCTACTGCAAACATGAGAGGACAGATACATTGGTATCTTATTTCACTAACTTAGTTCTTTCCTTGATTCTGGTTGTAACTGAATTAGCTGGATGAGAACCAAATCAAACTCAGTGGTCAGGTTTGACTACAAGGAGACATTTGATTCAGTTCTTGTCCAGTTTGGCTTGCAATCATGGTCATGAAAAAAGCTAGTTCATGAACATCACTACCACTGTATCTCTTTGATACACTGATTTCAGCTTTTTAGATATATAACCAGTAACATGGTCACTGAATAACATGTGGTTCTATTGCTACTTTTTTGATGATTGAACACAGGATCTCACACATCTCTAGCAGGTGCTGTGTCACAGAGACATAGCACCAATCCTATTGTTGCAGGTAGTCAAATTAGATAGAAATATTACAGACAGACAGATAGGGCTACGCCCTCAAAGGTGATAACAAAGAAGACAAGATACTTTGCAACTGTGAGGGAGATGGATGCTCCCACTGTGGGCCAGACCTAAAGACCAAAGATCAAACAAATGCTTACCTCCTTAAAGATTAGCATCCGGGATTGATCATCACCCTGAGGAAGACCAGAAGAATCACTAATCCAACTACTACCAGCTAGCTACTGGACAAATGCCTCCTCTATATTCATGCCCTCTTGCTACGTGACTCACTTCCCCATTTGGTCCTGGACTTAATTTTACCTGAGCAATAGTGCATGTAATCCCATTGTTTGACCATAGTTTTGTCCCACCCCACATCCACCTAAGTGAGTTCCCAAGTTCTCCACCATAGATATGCATGGTTTTATACCATGAAAGTCCCTGGAAGAGACAGCTTCCTGGGGACCACCTGCTCAGGGGCCCCCCTGCTATCCCCCTCTTGGACAAGAGCCTGCTTTCCCTCAATAAATATATTCTGCTCATAACCTACATTTGTTCCTGAAATTCATTCTTCTGTTTTAGAGAACACAAACTCATCCAGGTCAGTTTGGGAGATCATTTTTCCCCTATATCATTTGGAGGTCCCTATATCAATTTTTCCCCCTGTATCACTATTAGATCTTCTTTCCCTTTTTCTTAATATGGCTAAAAGTTTGTTCATTTTATCTTTTTAAAGAACAAGATCTTTTTGGGGGTACAGGAATCAAACTCAGGACTTTGTGTTTGCCAGAAAGGCACTGTGCCACTGAGTTATATCCCTGGCCACAAGAAACAGGTCTTTGTTTCACTAAAGTTTTTTGTTTCATTAGTATCTATTTCACTAATTTCTGAGCTGATCTTTACTGTTTCTTTTTCCCATTGATTTAGGGAAATCTTGATGTTCTGATTCCATGGTATGCAACAATAGTTTGTGTATTTGAGATCTTTCTGCTATTTGATGTATTTATTGATTATCTGAACCCATCTTTCAGTGCTGTTCCTGCTGTATCCTCCAGGTTTTGATATGTTATACAACCATTTGGTTTGAGAAAAATTTTATAATTTCTCTCTTCATTCACTTGTTATTCAAAGCAGGTTATTAGTTTTTGTTCTACAGTTTCTAAAGTTTTTCTTGTTTATTTTTCCTTTTGTTGCATTGTGGCTAGAAAAGATACTCAATATGATTTCAGTTCTTAAAATTTGTTGATGCTTGTTTTGTGGTCTGCCATGTGGTCTATACTGGAGACTATTCTATTTCCTGATGAGAAGAATGTGTATTCCACAACTATTGGGTGAATTTCCCTGCTATTTTTGTATTAAAGTATTTCTTCCTTTCACTCTATTCGTACTTGCTGCATTTATTTAGGTTCTATAATATTGGATATATATATATATATATTTAAAATTTATCTTTCCTTTTGTTGAATTGACCTCTTAATCATTATACATTGCTAAAATTTTCTGATTTTATTATTTTCAACTTAAACTCTGATACAAATATGGCTACTCTTGCTTTCTTTAGGATTCTATTTGCATATTTTTTCTTTTCTCTATTTAGTCACACTATGTTTTCTAAGCAGAAAATTTAATCCATTGGCATTTAAGGCAGTGTTCAATAGATGATGTCTTATATAGTCATCTTGTAACTTGTTTCCCAGTTTTATCATGATTCCTTTATTTTCTCACTATTTTAGCTTCCTTTGTGGCTAAGTGATTTACCCTACTAGTGCATTTTGATTCTCTGCTGACTATTTTGGGCTTGTCTGTTATGGATTTTGACTTTGTGGTTACCATGAGGTTTTCAAGGAAACTTTTTTATGCTCTGAATCTATTCTGAAATGACAGTAACTTCTCAACATAGCAAGAAAGAAAACAAAACAGAATATACTGGTATAAAACCATACCTTCACTTCACTCCTCCCCATATTTTTGATTTTTTGTTCAAATTTGCATCTTCTTTATTGCCTATCACTTACCACACTAATGTCATTATTCTTGTATTAATTGTTTTAGCTTTTTAGTCCTCATGCTAAACATATGATTTACATACTATGTTTACAATATCAGTCTATTCTCAATTTATCTGTACAGGTAGTTGTACTAGTAAATTTCAACTCTTCATCTTATTCATTACCATGTTTTTCTTTCACTTTAAAGAATTATCTTTACTATTTCTTGTAGGACAAGTGCAATGAGCTTTTCTCACCCTTTTGTCTGTCTTGAAATGGCTTTTTCTCTCCTTCTTTTCTAAAAGGTATCTTGGCTGAATACAATATTCTCAGTTGACATCATTTTTTTTCCCTTCAGCACTGTGAAAAACCTCATGTATGCCTCTTGATTTACTTCTAAGAAGACTTTTGTCAGACAACTAGGACATGTTACTTGTGTCCTTTTACTTCCTGCTTTGAGATTCTTTATCTTGTACTTTAAAAACACAAATTATGACATGTCTTGGTTTAGACTGGCTTGAGATGAAAATATGACTGGTGATCTTTGACCATCCTGTACCTGGATATATTTTTCTAGATTTAGGAAGTTTCCTGTTGGATCTCTTTGAATTAACTATCTATACTTTGACATTCTCAGATCCCTCTTAAATTCCAGTCTAAACCAGGTTTCCCATAGGCTTTCTTCATTTCTGTCCAAACTTTCTTTTCATCCTGTAATTATATATTTTTAAATAGCTGATCTTCATGATCAGTAATTCTATGTTTTCAGGGGTACTTTAAAATTTTTACTTACCTGAAATGTTATTCATTGCCTTCCATTTCTTTTGACATATCTTTTTCCCATGGTCACTTGGAGGGTCTTCAAACCAGTATAAATGTTTCATAAATATTTCATCATTTGTGTATACACTTGCAGGATACCAATCTTTCAGCAAGAAAAATACTGAAGAGTAAAGACCTGACCCAAATGACCAAGTACAGTGAAAATCTACTCCAAGTATTTGTTTCTCTAAGATAAGGCCAGATACAACTATTCAGCTAAGAAAACCAACTTTGTAGTTCAGAATGTGTTATTATTTTCAAGCAGGGTCCAGAACACTTACCTGCTAATTATTTGCTGAATGGCAGAACTACATCTCCAACTTATGCCATGAATTCATAAGGAGCAGGCTTTAGCAACTCAGGCTCCTTCTCATTGGTTCTCACAAAGTGTGGTTCTCTGTAGGGCAGGCTGGTACTTCAGATGAACCCAGTTGCTTTTTCTTTGGCTTCTTTTTTTTTTCTCATCCTTTTCCTTGATGTGTTTCAAGAAGTTTTCTTGGGTCTTAGAGTACTTACTATGCTCAATCCACACAATAATTATCTCAGCAAATATCTTGCCTTTAACTTGCTTATTTATAACAAGGCCAACAGCATGCTGGATAACACTGTAGACTTCAATTTTGCCACATTTGTATAGTGTTCCTTTTTCAACAGTATGCATTCACTTGATGTCTACACCGTCATCCTTTCTGTAGATTAGCATATATGGAGCCAAAAGAATGACCCCATGTTTTTTTAAAAGGCCTAGAGAACATGTACCAAGTTCCTTACCTCTTCCTTTCATGGTTGTCATTTGGCAAATGACTGGAAGATGGTGATTCCAGCCAAAAGGCTAATATTCTATTTGCTCTATTCTGCTCTTTATGTCTTCTATCTTCATTTTATAATTTCTTCAACCACATGCTAAGTTTCGCTGTTAAAGCATTAAATGGCTTCTCTGTGTCTTCTTGAAATTTGGTGAATTTTCCCAAAACAGTTGTTTTGTATTTTCCATCAAGTGTTCACTCATATTAATTACTATGTGGCTAGTTTCTAGTACTGTATCTTTCACCAGTCAGTATGAATATAGTTTCCCAAGGCTCTTGATGCTTGGCCTGCAGTGTTATCAGGGCAATGAAGAATTAATTAAGTGTTCACTCCAGTCTTCCAAGTCTGGCTTCACATCTATCTTTTCAGAAAAATTTCTAAGTAGGTTATTTCTTTTGAGGCCGTAGCCACTTCAGCACTAGATGGTGGCCTAAGAGAGGGCTCACCACAAGTTCTCTGTTGATATGGAGTCTGCATTTCAGCATCACAGGGCAATCGAAACCCAGGTTTGTTCGAAATCTGCATTTCTTGTGTTGTACGGCATCTATAAAAGAGTACTTTCAAAGTGTTGTCCATCCCACTAAGGCCCTCCCTATGGCTAGGGTTAGCTCATCCGCAGCCTGTGGTCATAGCCCATCTGCTTGGGCACTGCAGGATTCTATCCCAGTCTGGGCATAGTCACCATGAAGAGAGCACTCATGGGCTCCTAGGCTACATGTGTGGCCCACAGCATTCACAACACTGTCACACCCTGAGCACACAACCCACCTAGAATAGCCCAGCCCTGGGAGAAGACTGAGGCCTATACTGATATGGGCTATCTACTGCTGAGGTGGACTTTGGTTCAAGACAAGTGTGACCAGCCATAGGTGATACTGGCTGGAATAGAAGTCCAGTAACCTGGGACAAAGTATCTCTGCCTGAAACCAGCGAGACTCTCGGTGCTACTTCCAGACACTGTCTTGGAAACAGAGGTTATTAGGTTCTGCCTACCGTTAGGCTTATTTGCCTGAGTTTATGGCAAATTCCTATCTGCCTTAGTTACTTTCTCATTGCTAAAATACAATACCTGGCACCTAAATCTAACAGAGGAAACACTTATTTTGACTCAGTTTGTAGAGGTGCAGTCCAAAAAACTAGGCCTGGTTGTAAAGTTTGTTTTGTTTTGTTTTCTTAGATTCACCCATCTACATTTATCTATACAACTACATCATTTTTTCCATCACCTCAGTGGACTATAAACTCTATGAAGTCAAGAGTTTTGAGTTCTACACATAGTATCTAAAGTTGCATCTGACCACATAGTAGAGTTGAGCACCATATTTAACTGATAAAATAATCGTTTTCTAAAATTAACAAGCAAGCATAATTCAGTCATTATCCACTCGTGGCATTATGCAGGCAGTCAGCGGACATTTACTGACATCCTTTCTAGGGTTTTCAGCTTGGACAATGTTGACATCTTAAGCTAGGAAATTCTTTCTGGGCAGGCTGTCCTGTGCATTGCAAGAGCTGCATCGCTGGCCTCTGGTCACTACATTCCAGTTACACCACCCTTCCAGTCATGACAAAAGTGTCCCCAGACATTTCCATATGTCCCTGAGGGACAATATCACCCCCAGTTGAGAACTGCTGCATCACAGTGAGGCTGCAACTGCTACTATGGGTGCTAGCTCAAAACCCATGTATAATGGACTTCCCTTAAACATACATATCCAGAAAATGAGGGCTTACACTACTGTAACTTTGAGGCCCTAAAGACTACTCCACCTACCTTAGCTCCATTTTGGTGTCTAGAAACTTCTGTTTTTAGAATCCTACAGGAAAATATACCATTAGAGTTCTGTGCCGGCCAATAAAGCTGCCATCCCTCCCTATTCCAAATGTCCTGTTTCTGGAGGAAGGCGTACAGATGTGACTAAAGGGACTGATACAATGAGTGTGGAGTATCATCGTTTCATCAACAATAAATTTTAATCTCCTCCAATGGAGAACACTTCTTGGCACCTCTAAGAGAGCTGAGTAAAACAAACACAAGTTTAATCGTCACTAAGGCTTGTAATGCTGCACTCCTTAAATCACAAAACTCTCCTGCAGACCACCTGAGAAGCTAGGATCTAATTCCTCACATGCAATTCTTAAAGCACAGAGCTTAGCACAGGGATTGGCACGTAATGGCCATTGAATGAGTGAACGATGAATGGAAGAACCATGCTTTATAAAAAGTAAGAGCAGTGTAGTACCAAAAGTTGCTACTGTTGTAGAAATATCATTGTCCTTAGTCTTCATTTAAATATATATGTGTTTCATCTTTCTATTTGCAGTACTACGAAATGTGTTTGCCTTTTTTTTCACACATGAGTTCACTAACCAGCGATGATTAGTGATTACCTTCAAACCAAATTTAAAAAAAATTCATATTAAAGAATAGTTTTTAAATAAATTTTTGAAACCCAGATGCCAAACTTAAAAGTTTTCATAAAGCATACTTTACTGGGGCTGGGGAGATGGCTCAGTAGAATAATCGCTTCCCTGGCAAGCACAAGGGTATGAGTTCAATCCCCGGTTCTGCAAGAAAAAAAAAAAAGCATGCTTTAGTTTAAGTGTAATATAAACATATTTCAGTTTCATTATATATTATTCCATATTTCTGCTAGTTGTTAGAGTAAATGTGATTCATTAAATTCTCATTCATTATGAAAATAGAATAACAACTTACATTCATTGTAAATGAAGTCATTATGGGAATAATTTGCAAACCATATTAAGTCCTCACTTTCTAAAGGAAACTACATATTTCATTCACATTGCAAACTGATTATAAATTTTGAAGCCCTAAACTATATTCCTTATTTTTATGAATTTTGTTTTGCACAAATCTCTCAAGTTAGTCTTATTTTACATAAGAATTTATAGCGTGCATTTCTGCCTGGTGGAATTATGTTTTACTTACATAAAGCTTAAAATAAAGGTAAAAAATTCTCACTCAATATATTCAATATTTCTGTTCAATTTTTTCCTGTCTACTTGCATATTCTACCTTGAACCCAGGAAAACTATAAAACCATCTTTTGTTTTCTTTTCTATCTTTATACTCTGTCATTTTTTAAACTTTAACCTATGACGTAGAATTCAAGCCACATAAAAGCCTTAAATACACAATTTAACCCTCCTTGGAGCTATAAAATCTATCATCCAAAGCAAATTGTATGCACGTTATATGTTACATGACTCATAATACTGTTTATTGCTGACAACAGGCCAATATAATTTAGTTGCCCCAGGAGGAGGCAAGCACTCCCCTTACTATTCAGAGACTCCCCATACAATACAGTCAGCCACTTTTTAGTGGCACTAATTGAGAAGCCAGAGATGCTATTTTGGGGGAATGATTTACCGACAGGAGAAGTACTGCCAGATGGCCTAGACATGGCATCAATACAGACAGGCAATGACTGTCTCTGGGTGTCAAGCAGAACCAGAGGGATAGCCCTCACTTCTGCCGCCTTTTCCCTTCCCTGGATCTGTGTAGCTTCCTGGAGATGAATAACCAGCAGCTCAGATGAAAAGTTTTGGCCTTCTCAAGTTTTACAGCATGGTTTCACAAAGCATATCAGTTTAGACAACTATGGCTATTTCAGTCATTTAGGGACATAATGAAATACTTTATTGCCCTAAAAAGTCTTTTTTAAAAAATGTATTTAGTACAAGGACTGTAGGGCCTCACTACACAGATCAGACTCATAGTGATCCTCCTGTTTGCAGCCTCCCGAGTGCTGGGATTACAGGCGAGTGCCACCATCAATCACAGTCTCAGAGTGCCCCAATGGCAGGGCCATCATGGCATGTGGTGCCAGGGATTGAACCTTAGTAATTATGCTTTGCCTAAGCATCCACTTTAGTCCACTGAGCTATCTGGCAGGCCCTTGCCCAAAAAAGTCTTGAATGTCAATGTGGTTTGGTAGATCCTAAATCTAAGTAATAAATATAATCTATTGCTTGCCTATTAAGATAAGTAAGACCTTAATATTTTAAAGTATTGATTCTTTGGTATGTAAATGATTGCTTACTGATAAAGAATACAGACTGTGTTAGATGTCTTTTTCAAACATTTGATGGTTTCAGTTTAAAATTTTTCTTTGCTTAAAAATGTCTAAAATCAATCCCGGTGTTATTTTCCCTTGGTATACATATATCCAGAAATTATTGGTAAACTATTCAAATCCTATTTCATTACAATTCATCTTTATTTTTCTTCATGGA
>NDGN011308125.1:0-10637 GCA_002564285.1 Tympanoctomys barrerae
TGTATTTTTCACAGTTCAGGAGGCCGGAAGTTTAAAGCCAAAGTGTCAGCAGGGCTGCTGGCATCCAAGGGCTCTGAGGGAGAAACTCCATGTTGTATCTGCCTCCTGGCAGCTAAGATTCATTTCTCCTCACATCCTTTTGAATCTCTCTGTGCAGTGCCATCAGAAGATTTTCTACTAGCCTTCTAGCCACTTCTTTTTTCTGTTCAAGAATTAAAGCGATTCCTTATTCAAGAGCGTATCTTTTCTAAGAGTTGTCTTATGATAGAAAATATTAGCTGGGCCTGGTGGCACATGGTTTCCATCTCAGTACTCTTGAGTCTGAGGCAGGAGGATTGCAACTTCAATCCAAATCGGAGTGACTTGGCAAGACCCTGTCTCAAAATTAGACACTTTGCAAAAGGACTGGGATGTTCTTCAGTACTAAGCTACGAGCTCAATCCTCAGTCATGGGCGAGGTGTGCTAAAAGGCAGAGAGTAGTACTGCGAACACCTATTCACCGATAGGTATCGCTTTCATAGGTGTTCTCCACAGCCTGGCTGGACAGCGTGTAGGGAACCTGGGTCCACATATCTGTAACTGGCACTGAAAGGGAGGGTGATCTTGCCAGACTGAGAGTCTGATGCTACCTTTTGGAAGTGTCAGAACTGAGCTGCAGAGCAGCGCAACTAGCTGGTATCCACACAGTTAGCACGGTGTTTTGTGTGAGAACCTAGCACAATTTTAGTCAGGCGCCTGAGGGAAAACAGTTCATACGCCCCTCTCAGCAATATAAGAAAACTGTGATGTTCTACCACTTTATTAGCACTTGGTATTGCTGGTGATTAGAATTTCATTGGATTTATTTAATTTGATGGGGTTTTTTAAAAAATAATTCTGGAGTTTGAACATGTCTTATGTATTAATTACAATTTTAAATTTCCTTGTTTGGGCCAGTGAGATGGCTCAGTAGAATAAGCACTTGCCTGGCAAACATAAGGGCCTGAGTTCAATCCCCGGTTCAAAAAAAAAAAAAAAAAAATCCTCATTTGGTTATTGCCAGAAAATATTCCTGTTCTCTCTTCTTCTGAGACAGGCTCTCACTATGTAGCCCAGGCTGGCCTCAAACTCATGACAATCCTTGTGCCTCAGCCTCTTGAGTATGGGGACTGTAGATGTTCACCCCGTGCCCTCCTCTCCTTGTTCTTTATGTATTCTAGGTACTAGTGCCTGTTGGTTAGTGTATTTCAGATATCCTCTCACTGGCTTTGTTGGTCTTTTTACAAGTTTAATATAATTGTTTTATTTTATAGAACTTTAAATTTTAATGATGTCAAATCAATTAGCCTTTTAAGAATTGTACATTACATAACTGAAGAAATTATTTTTCTGAATCACTGTTTGATCTTCCAAGATCTCAATATTTGACTAATTCTTAGCCAGTTTCTTTTTTATACATGAATTATTTTTAAATTATTTATTTGTTTACTTATTTACTTATTTGATGCAGTTTCTTGCTACATAGTTTGAACTCATAATGACCCTCTTGTCTCAGTCTTCCTAGGGCTGGGATTACAGGCATGTACCACTATGCCAGGTTTTTGGCCAGCACAGTGTGCCCAGGGTTCCAGGGCCCACACGGCATGTGATACTGGGGACTGAACTCAGGTCTTGCAATTGCCAGGCAGGTGCTTAGACTACCAAGCTATCTCCCCAGCCATTAGCCAGTTTCTTTATTGACCACTTTTATTGAAATATACAAATTCTCATGAGATTCACCTGTGATTCTCTTCTTAAACTCACCCTTTGCTCCTGGATCTAGAACTCTTGTTCTTTTCTCAGATCTCCTTTCACAATCATAACTTGTATTTCCCGTGATTTAGATCAACAAATATTTCGCCATGAAAAGGATCTGTGGTCAATTAAGTTTGAGAAGAATTGCCTACCCCATAATGAATATTTAGCATGTAAAAAACTCTGATGGACCATGAAGAAGAGAAGCTCCTTTAACTTGATTAAATTTGATGTTTTTGAAGGGACCCTTGTGCCTTCTTTGGGGGTAATATCTATTAGCCTCTTATAGAACTAATATTTTCTTGAAGAAATGCTCCCTGGATCATTATAAATCTTTGCCTACTTTCTACATTTCTGGAAAAGTTGATTTGCCAGCATTCTCCTTGCTTTTACCAGGTTGAAGACTTTTTCAAATTGCCCCCATTTCTAGCACTCACCTCCTAGAAATATTTGAAGACACCTTCCGACAGACACAGCTCTCTTACTGTGAAACCACTTGCGCATTCACCCAGCTCTTCTCCCCCTTTCCTCCCCAAATTTCTTGGCACTCAGGGTCTTGCTTGAATTGTTTTGGAATCTCAAGCACCTCCCTGGTGCCCACACATAGAACCATGCTGTGCAAAGGATTCATGTGCTTTATTGTTTTCTAGTAATGACACAAATTTCAATTCCTTCCTTTAAGCAGAAGCTAGCTTGTACATGGGCCATATGGAACAAGTGCTTTTCTGTTAATAAGTGAGTTATTGGACCTCAGGACAGATTTTACTGTAGAAACTATGCTCTGCAACAGAGGTTATCAAATTTTAATGGGCATAAAAATCACCTGGAAATCTTGTTAAAATGCGGATGCTGCTTCAGTAGGTCTGGGTTGGGGTATGTGGTTCTGCTTGTCTGAGGTCATAGGTCACAGCAATTCTTTTAGCCCACAGACCACAATGAATTAGATTTTAATTTAGGGAAACAATATTCCTGAAATAGTTGATATAGGGAAAATAATGATAAAATGTCTTCAGACTTCCATTAAAGCTGCAAATCATCCAATCATCCATAAAACAGTTGAAGAAAGTTCTGTGGTCTGCTTTGTGAACCAATAGCCAAGTATTATCTTATTCCAGCAACTGTCGGTATTAGTAGGAGACATTCATTCATGTGAGTGCTGCTTGTGTTTTGAGTCATTCTATCCCACCAGAACTGTCACCTCATTGAAACAGGCACTATCTCATGGGCACAGTGTATTCTCAGGATACTTGGTTCTTAGAGGCTCTGGCATAGTATTAAGATGGGGAAGTGGGCTGGGCCATCTAGACTATACTAGCAGGTACTGGATGGTTTAATATGTAGGAGGCTTTCCACTCACCTTGGAGTAATATCCCTCTCACGGACTGCCATGCTCTGCATAATCTCTCCCTCAGCTGTCAAGGGCTACCTGTGATCACCCCATCTATTGCTCATGGCACTTTGGCCATTATCTTGTTACCTTAAGAAAAAAAAATCTCAGCTAGGGATATTTGCCTTGCTGTTCAGTTTGCTTAGAAAGATGGTCTCAGGGCTTCTCATTGCTGATTCTACTGTCATGTCTCAGTTCAGATGTCAGAGAAGTTCTTTAGGTAGATCCAGTTACTGTTAAGCACATATTTTATTTCATTCATAGCACTCTCCCTAATTTAAAATACTGCCTGTACTTACGCATGTAGGAAAAGTTATGTGCCCTGTCTTGCATGACTCCTTGACTGGATGATTTGCCCACAATGTGGGTTTTGAGCACCGATAATCCTCATCTGTGCCCTTTCCCAAAAGTCACTCACAGTCAAGAGGAGCCATCTAGCCCAGGCGTGACCCCCAAGAGGCTGTGATGACTCAGGCCTCCCCTGACAGGCAACTTGCAAACAAAGACAGACAGCTTAGTCCCAGTACAGTGTCAGACAATGGCTTAGCACGGCCATTCATAGTCCAGGGCTCTCCCTGGGACTGGGCAGATTCCTATGTCCTTGCTTGGCTTCAGGTCCTACCCCTGTGTGGTTCTGCCAACTGCATTGCCTGAGAACCCCTCTAAGACTTATTTGTTGAATCTTCAATAAATTGTCCCCAAACTTCCCCCCAGACCCTGTTGCTAGGAACCTGGCTTCAATGATGTCTTACTTAGCTTGTTTAAGAAATGGCCTGTAAGGCTGGATATGATGGCACATGCCTGTAATCCTAACCCCTGGGCAGGCAAGGCAGGAAGATCTCTGTGAGTTCTATGATAGCTTGGGTGACATAGTGAATTCAAGGCCAGCCTGTGCTACACAGACAGACCCTGTTTCAAAATCAAAATAAAACAAAGAAGTTTCCTCCTCTCTAGTCTAAGTCCCATGGGAACAGATATTATTTTTTCACCACTGTTTATGCAACAGCATACCCATTACATAGTAAGTGCTCATTAAAGATGCGTTGAATACATTTTGGACAAACACATCTCCCAACCCACCCCGCTGTACAGAAGGACAGACCGTGCTGTGTTGGAAAAAGTACACAGCTCTTCCTTGGAAGTTAACTGCAAATGTGCTTCTCTTATTTTTATGTTTATGAAATGCAAAACCCTAAAAAGCAAGGATGGGTTAGGGATGTCAGATCTCACCTCATGGTGTGCCTCCTTCAAGTATCTGATTATGCAATTCCCAGAATATGATTAATGCAGCTCAGCCATATTCACACTCTGACAGTCTTCCCAGCCAAACACATATTTTAGTCTCACCCAGTCCTTTTCAACAAATAAGCTGTTTTGAAAATGATTTCCAGGGTGATGTCTGTTGCCATAGGAATGACATTAAATGAAAAGGACAGAAAATATAGAGGGTGATAAACTGCATGCTTGGATGACACACTTGACTTGGAAGCCTGTGTTCAAATGAGGCATACATGCCAAGATTTTTATGAAAGACAAAATTAAAATGTATCACTATCAAGCTGTAACTGACAAGGTATTGTGTGGAGGCTGCTAACATACTGCTCCATATATTTATTGTTTGTCATTTTACTGGCCCTGACAAAGGTCTCTCAGAGCTGTAAATCACACCATTAAATCTGCCATGAGCAACAGAGGCTGTTGGAAAGAAGAGAAAGAAAGCATGGTGTTGAGTCTCGGTTTCTGGATGAGGCTTTGAGCCTTCCTCTGTTGGGCTGACACTTTTACATGTGTCAGATTACTGCCTCATGACCTCTTGAACGGGAAAAAAACCAGAAGTATGTATCCACCCTTCCCTGTTTCCAGTCACCCTGATATTGCCATTGGGAAAGACGCCCAGAAGTTGCCCTGCCATCCAACCCTGATTTGTGCTCTTTTGAGGCACAGAACCTAACACTCTGGGGACCCTGTGCACTGTGCCCTGAAGGCTGTGCCTCTGTTGGTTTCTTAAAGGTGCTTCAGCCCAGATCTGTGGGCCTTTCCACCAGTAAAGTGACCAATTCTCTGTATTCTTGTAACTGTAGACCACAATAGAAACGGGAAGACAATCAAGCAGATAGGTACTGCCTCTTTTACTAGCTAGATCTCTGAAGACTTGACCTTGCAGCCACCACTAGCTCTTCCATCTCCTCAGGTTTTGGTGCTGCACAGACTTTGCCTCGAGGCTGGGTGGTTAGAGTGCTCTGGTGGGAAGAACTCGGAAAAGCAGATTACGATCCAAGCTGGAATCTTAGTTTCTCTGCAATAAGAAGTGTGATTTTAGTAAAATTGTAAACCACTGAGATCAAGGTCCTCCTCACCAGTTTGGGGGAAAAAAATAAGTTGTGTGATTGATTTTAACTATAGATAGTCCACATTGTACAGTTATTTCACTTGAGTTTTTTGACTTCATGATTGTGTGAAAGTGATACCCCTGAAGCTACTCTGAATCGTGGGTTTTAATTTTTTCTCTAGAAAAGAGATAGGCTGTAAGACACTCTCTCTGGAGATTCTGGGCAGCGGCAGGAAGCCACAGCTGCTGGTCAGCAAGGCAACCAGGAGGGGAAACATCTGGCACCCCACTGTGTGCTCTGTTGCTAAGCCATGATGTATAGTATGTTAGGTACATGAAATGCATTCTGACCTGCCTCTATCTTCAGCGTACAATGGATTTGTCAGTAGACTCCCTCATATGCAGAGAAGCACTTGTGTTGTCTAGTAGCTTCCAAATTTAACTAAAATTAGGGTACTATGCACGGCTTTCCAAGGTACTCTGCAGCCTCTGGGTGGGGGGGGACTGGTCTGTGTTTTCCAGAATGTTCCATAAGTCCCAGACCTAAGAACATTTGAGTTGGGAACTTTTTCAGGTATACTGTATAAGATTCCCTTTGTCCAGATTACAAACGAATCTGATTTATGAATTTTCTCCTGGATCAGAGTTTGCTCCTAAATTGGTGACTTACTATATCCCAATCAGAGGAAAGTCTGGATGCAAGACAATCAAGAAAGGTGTTGTATTTTTCAGCAGAGAACTAGATAAAGAAAAAAATCTCTAGTGTCAAATGTTGGGAGTGAGAAAACAAGAATTCAGTGTCTGGTTTGGAGTGGGGCTAGTGTTGTCAGGGTTCACTGACCATGGGAGAGTCTCCTGCCACTTCTTCTCTGTAACATCTGAATTTATTTTTATAACACAAATGTATATTTTAGGCAACAGAGTTTAAAAGACAAGACAGATTTCAATTACATACTTATTTTAAGGTCTCTTTGTCTTGAAACTCTTTGCTAAGAATCACTTCTGTAATGCTTGGAGGTCTGTATGAAAATTAAGAAGTGGGCTCTTAAACATTTTTTAAACATATCTTTGGTTTTGTTTTGTTTTAGGTCAGGCATGATCAGTAAGATACATGGGTCCTTCAACATCAGAAACCTATATATTGAGTTTGCAATAATCCAATAATTATAGATTTGAGGGCAAGTTAAAATTGCTTATAATTGAGAAGAGGCTGACCAGTGAACCATGCCGTTCCTTTCTTTGCTCCCTGGTAGAGGTAAGCCCCACCTAAGCCTTAGAACTCCTGGGAGGAGCTCTTTCAAGTGCTCTTGTGATAAGAATAAGCAAAGTGCAAGGTCCCAGTTAATGTTTGGTGTTGATTCCTGCTCTTTATTCTCATTCTAGAGTTGATACTAATGTACCACTTTTCTGGTAGCATTTGTTGGGACTATTCAGTTGAGCTGGTTCTAAATTCAGCCACAGTTGAGACCAGGGCTCTACTAAGTGCTCCAGTGTCATGTCTGCTCACAGTGTGACCTTGGGGGAGTCATTTCAGTGCTCTGAGCTTCATCTTTCTCTTATTAAAATGTGGTCACTATGACTTAAGGAAATAAAGCATGAAGAATTTGATTCATTGCATAACAGGAGTATAATACACCTTAAATACCATTATTTTAATTAGAAAAGTCATTTCCTATGATGTCTTTGATTTTAAAAAGTCATGAAAATCTCAAACACTTGATTTTTCCAATCTGTTTAAAAATGATAGATGTGTTGCCAATACCCTAAAACTGCATTACAGCAAAATCACCTGTGATCATAACACTGAAAGTAATTTGAGACTTAAGTACAAAGGTAAAAATATGATCATTAGCTTGCTTTTCATCTCATGTTTCAGACCAGAGAGTCTTTATGCAGAATAGCATAACAGCTTCAGTTACAGTGAAACTGATTAAAAATTTACTATTCACAGCATAGGTCAATTAATAAAACTTCGAACTTATTCTTTTCTCTTGACAACTGTGAACAATGTATGGAACCATAAAACATTTAATGGACAAAATGCTACATTTGAGGTATATACATGATAACTTGATGCAAATATAGTAGGTGCTGATCACAAATGAATTAACAGAAGCATCACATTGAAATTCAAATAGAATCTTGTATGTTAAAAATTAAAAATATTTCCTAAGACGTTTGGATGAACATAGCTTTGTGTTATTCTATTTATCACTGAAGGTAGCCCTTTAATATCACCCTTGTTATTGCTTTGATATGAATTTATTTAGGATTTTCTTGAGGATGAAATTATTTCCATAAGTAGAATTAATATAATGCCAAGAACAATTTGCCTTGTTTAATCATTCAAGAAAATATAGAGTCAAAGTTTTAAATATTTCTATGGGAGAAAAACTAGATCACATATTGAATTTTAGAAAAATGAAAGCCTAGACTACAGGGATAGGTGGGCTTTGAAGATCTATCCAATTATTATAATCTCTCCATTTTACAAGCTTAATATAATCTGAGTTTATTTTTCACTTGTGTTCAGGCCAGCTGGCGTGGCTGTGAGAGTTGGCATGGGGAGGCTGCTGCTCACAGTCAAGCAGGGGCCCAGGCTCCTGGAGGCTCCAGAGAAATGGAGTAAACAGCCAGAGATGCTCTGCTGCACCCTTGAAGACCTAATATGTTTCACTGATTTGAGTCTTAAAAGATCTGCAATAGAGTATACAAATCCGTTTTCCTCCTCATCAAGGATTCTAGATGTTTTCTCCCAAGATTTTCAATAATTTCTGTATCTTCTTTCCACCAATGTGGCCCTACCCCTGTTGCCATCAAAACCCTTTATTTTATTAATTCATTCTTCAAAGCTTCTTTCCTGTCACACCCTACTACTTTGGACACCTCCTTCCTGAGCAGTGCCTCTCAGAGTCAGAGATACCTTTTGTAATTATGTCCTGGTGTTACATTTAGAGACTTTCACCATTATTTTCTTGAGGCATCAGGATGGATGTCTAACACAGACTTTCATAACTCAGTTTTACAAATGAGGACATGAGCATAGAAGTAACTCTTGAAATGACCAAGGGTGTGCCCTTAATAATGGACCAAAGGAAAGTATGACTTCTCAAGGTCACAGAATGTCTCCTTTGCTCTGCCACTTCTCAGCCTCTTCTCTCATGTTGATGCTTCCTAGATAAGCTCTTCTCTCAGCAGAGCTCCTGACTCCTGCTCAGGATCCCATTTCTTGCCTTGTGTGAACTTTCTACCTATAACTTGTGGAAAATCTGCAATGGTGCAGTATCTAAGTGTCTCATCGGACCCCCGGCCAATCCCATCTAATATCTCGAACTTTTCCCCTCAGCCTACAATGTGGCTTAGTGTCCCATATGCTTGCAGTACTCTTGCTGAAATAGTTAAAGGTTTTATTGAGTTTATGTGATGTGCATGCCATTCCTTCCAATGTTTCCCATGTAGTATCTGAATTTACCTTCAAAATCACACTCTGAGGATAACCACGATTATTGTCTACATTTTACAGGAGAGAAACTGGAAGCTTAATGAAGTATCTTGCCTAAGGGACTCTATAGGTCTCAAGCTAGCTTTGGAATCCAGGCATTCTATGTTCAAAGCTGCTCCTTTAGTTTTCTTGTCTCTTATTTTAACATCTATTTTCATTTTTTTATTAGCCCCTTTATGAAACATAATGATTGCATTCATCCTGGACAATTGATGTGTTTACATTGCTTTTGTGAATCCTTTTTCCTTCCCCCTTCCATTCTGAGGTCCTCTTCCCATGCTGGGTGGCTATCCTGGGGGGGGGCGCTCTGATGCAGAATTATTCACAGGGAGTAAGAGGTGCCTCCCAGTGATAGTGCTGGCCACTCTAAACCAAATGCAGTTTCTTCCCCTTATTTCCCCCAAAGTTCTTCAAGTAAATGCTGATTAAGAGGAATTCAACTACAGCAGCTCATGCCCACTTGTTTCCATATGCAACTGAATGCTTCAATTTGTACAAAATTCTTTTTATGCAAAACTTTTCTGTATAGTATAATTTTCAATAGATCTCAATGGCATTGGGAAATTGGATCAGCACATCACCTGTATTTATTTTCTTTTCCCAGGCAATTTTGAAAGGAGTGTAAAAGATCTTCTTTTTTCCCCTAAATGTTAATCTTCAAAATTATTCTAGGGTATATAATCCGGAAGTCAGCTTAACTGCAACCAATACTGAGTTTCCATTTTTTTTTTTTAAACAAGCAAACAAAAACAACCAGAAAAATATAATTTACAGCTGGTAAATCCCCTTTTGGCTGATCTCTTTTGCATATGAAAATATTCTTTGGATGTTTTGCTCTGAGTCACATGAACTTTGGAGACCAAAGTTTTGAAGGGATGTGGATTTTCTTTACAGTGTAAGAAGATTATGTGGAGTGGGATTTGGTAGTAACACCCCATCTAGACTAACCTGGGGTGCCACTTTAAGTTTGCTGTATTTCTAGAGTATGCGCTTAAGTAAGCCACCCTACAGGGTGATACTTGAGAACCTAATTACTTAATTTCTTTAAAAAATTTGAAGCTGTCAAATGAACACATTAATATACCAACTTCCAAATTATCACATTTAAAGGTGTCTTGAAAGCGTGTTCAAACTCTAGTATAAATATCACATAGATATTTTGCATTAATATAAATTTAAAAATTATATAATTTTCTCTGAGCTCTGATTTTTGGTTTTTTTTGGGGGGGATGGGGGAATGAACTCAGGCCCTTGTGCTTGTCAGGCAAGTGCTTATTCTACTGAGCCATCTNNNCAGCCCCTGATTTTTGTCTTCTTATGACTAAAACAGAAGTCTAATTAGAAGTTCTATAATCATGTATCTCTACTACTTGTGTCTTTATAAAATTTGATTTAAAAACAAACAAGTGCTTTGAAAAATTTCTATTTCAAAATCATCCATGGCTACATTCATTTTATTTCAAGATTCAACAAGACTCTTCATCAAAGTGTCAATATTACCTTTTACTATTATATTTAAGCAGGGTCTTGCTAAGTCACTAGATGCTCAGGCTGGGGTTGAATTTGCCATCCTCCTATCTCAGCTTCCCAGAGTGCTGGAGTGATAGGTTTGCACTTGTCTTAGCTACTCTTCTCTCGTTGCTGG
>NDGN011308128.1:0-21328 GCA_002564285.1 Tympanoctomys barrerae
TTTTTTTTTTTTTTTTCCAGAACCAGGGATTGAACTCAGACCCTTGCGCTTGCCAGGCAAACGCTTATTCTATTGAGCTATCTCCCCGGCCCCGTATAGTATTTAATGAGCCCTTATCCAATAAACCAAGAGAAGACAGCCTTTCCATACTGTAGATTTCCCAGAGCCCAGATCTGAGCTTGGCTGCCTAATTCACTCTCTCTGGAGTTTGGCCTAGCACTGCATCTGGAGGGGGATCAATGGGTCCTCATTCAAAGTCTGGGTCTAAGAGAAGCCTATAAGGCTGCGGGAGCCCGGGACTCAGTGGCCAGAGCTGAGCAGAAATCTGCACGCTGACCAGGCAAGACAGAGATGCACCGGGCCCCGCCCACGAGCCAGCTCCCGCGGCAACCGTGGAAGCTTGGCTCAAAGGTGTAGGCTACCTAAGTGACAGCTTCAACCCGCTCAGGCCCCGCCCCCAATCCAGCCCCTAGTCCGACTCTCGCGCGGTCTGTCTGAGCTCACATGCGGCGCAGAGGCCGACGGGAGCCGCCGCTCTGAGGAGGCCGACATGGCGGCGGCGGCTGCTCTTCGCGGGGTGGTGCTGGGCCCGCGGGGCGCGGGGCTCCCCGGCTCGCGTGTCCGGGGCCTGCTAGGCGGCGCGCGGCCCGGGCGGCTCCCGCTGCTGACCCCTCAGGTAAGCGCTTGCTGACATGGCCGCCGCGCGCCCCGCGGACCTTGAAGGTCACCGCAGAGTTCTCTGGGCACTCCCTGGTAGCGGGCAGGCGGTCCCCACGCGGCGCCCCCACCCCCAAGTTGGGGCTCTGCTGCCCTCTGGTAGCCGAGCACTGGGACCGGGGCAGATTGTGGTTGAGAGCTCCCAGAGGGTTCGTCGGGGACGCTGCCCGGCGCCGGGGTCTGCACTGGGTTCACGTCCTGAGGTGACCCCAGCCTAACCTCGGCCGGCCAGTAGTGACCTTGGTCGGCCGCAGCACATTCTGTCATTAGGCTTGACACCGGCTCAAGAAGGGAGCTGAATTGTAGCCCCAGGGCCAGCGGGCTTGTTGACCCCCCCACTCCCCCCTCCTGCGGCGGTGATCCGGCCGGTATGTGGTAGGGAGCAGACACCGAGTCGGATCCCCAGGCCTGCAGGTGGTGTCCTAGCAGGTACTGAGTGGGGCTCTTGCAGGCAGTGTCCTTGTCTTCGAAGTCTGGTTTTTCCCGCGGTCGGAAGGTGATGCTGTCAGCGCTGGGCATGCTGGCGGCAGGGGGTGCAGGATTGGCTGTGGCTCTCCATTCTGCTGTGAGTGCCGATGACCTGGAGCTGCACCCCCCTAACTACCCATGGTCTCACCGTGGCCTCCTCTCCTCCTTGGACCACACCAGGTGTGCAAATAACTGGCTGGCTGGGGGAATGACTCCATGGACTGGGTAGTGTAGAATGTTAAGTATCCCTAACCTTTCTCTCTTTCTTTAGCATCCGGAGGGGCTTCCAGGTATATAAGCAGGTGTGCTCTTCCTGCCACAGCATGGACTACGTGGCTTACCGCCACCTCGTGGGCGTGTGCTACACGGAGGAAGAAGCAAAGGCCTTAGCTGAAGAGGTGTGGGGCTGGGAAGTTTGGGCTCAGGGCTTGGGATTCCCACTGTGGTGGCATGGTAGGATTGTGATGGGGTTCTTGGTGGCAGGTGGAGGTCCAGGATGGTCCCAATGAGGATGGGGAGATGTTCATGCGACCAGGAAAGCTGTCTGATTACTTCCCTAAACCATACCCAAATCCTGAGGCCGCCAGAGCTGCCAACAATGGAGCCTTGCCTCCTGATCTCAGCTACATCATCCGAGCTAGGTACATGGACTAGAAAGGGTGAGGAGAGGAGGGTATACTTTTTGCCGAGAGCTGAGGAGCCATGGATCTGATTCCAGGCACGGTGGTGAAGACTATGTCTTCTCCTTGCTCACGGGCTACTGCGAGCCACCCACTGGGGTGTCCTTGCGAGAAGGCCTCTACTTCAACCCCTACTTCCCTGGCCAGGCCATTGGTATGGCCCCTCCCATATACACTGATGTCTTGGAGTTTGACGATGGTAAGTCCTTCACTGAGTCCTTTTCTATCCCCAGATACTCTCCATGTCCCTTGACCCTGGGAGGTCCTGTCCTTTTCTTGGCTGGAGGGTTGTCTGAGGGCTTGGGTACCTTTTACAGTCCTGTGGGATGCTGTTCCTTTCAAGCTTTGAGTAAAAGCTAGTCTGGCTCCATGAAGTAGGTTGCACCATGGTAGGTATTAGCCTCTAAGGGTAATGCTCATTACTTGTCTTTGGGTTAGGCACTCCAGCTACCATGTCCCAGGTAGCTAAGGATGTGTGCACCTTCCTGCGCTGGGCATCTGAGCCAGAGCATGACCATCGAAAACGGATGGGGCTCAAGGTGATTGGCTGGGCAAGGGCTACAGTGAGCATCAAAGAGAGGCTGGGAGGGATCTTTTCTTTGACCTTTCTCCTGAGCCTGCTTTGTCCCTAGATGTTGATGATGATGGGCTTGTTGCTGCCACTGGTCTACGCGATGAAACGGCATAAGTGGTCCGTCCTGAAGAGTAGAAAGCTAGCATATCGGCCTCCTAAATGACCCTGTCCAACATCTGCTTGCCATCTTGCCTGAACAGGCCTTCAAGCCCAGGAGCCATCCCAGGCCTTAGGTGGCCCACTCTGCCCAGTCTGTTTGGGTGGAGGGGAGAGGGCAGGAGATCTGGCTCTTGTTCCAGACCTTTCAGCCCTCATTTTGGGAATGAATTAAATTGTTCAACATATACATTTGAGCTGCTGTGATAAACTTGCAGGGGATTCTGGTATTAAGTCCCACACCCTCACAGGAAGTCCCAGGCAGTGTGGCCAGCCCTGCCTCCTATCTGGGAGACCAGACATTGATGGGTGTGGGACAGAAAGCCAGTGACTGTCTGTGGAGGAGGCAGCATTTAGCAGGGTGTATGTCTTGGCACACAACAGCGTTTGACCAGGTTAGTTATTGCCCAGGGGCTCAAGAAATTGCTGGAATGAACCATAAAGTCTCAGGGTGTTAAACCACTCAGCCTATATTTGAGAGCACCACTGTCTCCGCTAGAAGAAGGCCTGAAGCTATTGTGCTGGACTGAGTCAAGTGGTATTGGGGAAGTATGGGGGGCTTCTAGCCATGTTAGGAAATCACAGGCAGAAAGGGTACCTGGAATATTTCCTTGGTCATATAGGACATAAGTGGTAGTGTCAGGACTGTCATGGAATGTGGGTCCAGTCCATAGGGCAAATTGAGTCAAGGCCAAACAACTTTTAAGTGGCTTGGCTCACCCAGTTAAGTGATACCTCGGGGAACACTTGGCAGAAGGGTCAAGTACCGTAACTTCAGACTCCTAGCTCCTGAGCTTTCCTTGTCTCTATGAAGCAGGGAAAATACCCATTCTCTTTGTTGGTATCATCCTTACTGGAGCAGGCTAAGTCTGGGTAGTGTCTGATAGATAGCAAGGATTATGGTAAGGGCTGGAGCACACAACCCAAAGCAGCCAGGGGAATACTTGTAAGTCATGGTCTGGAGAGATGTCCCAGTGCTCTATCACTAGTGGGCCTTGAGGCCCAAGACTACTCTTCAGTAACCACCGGGGCCTGGCTAGGCAACCCTAGCTGCTGACTTGCCCTGACACCTTCTAATTTCCCGGCTGGGCTGAGACAGTTCTCACTGACACAGTGAAGGGGACACTGGAATGGCATATGTTTTTAATGATGGCCATCCCCCAATCCCAGATCTGGTGGCTCTATTCTTTATCCCCAGTGAGCAGCCAGTGGAAGACCCCAAGTTCAAGAGGTGATGCAGGAACTTGGATCTGTGAGGCAAGGCCCATGTTCTCTGTAACCTGGGGGAAAAGACAGGTCATTTCTACTTATTTGTCCTACATACCACCTCCGCCCCCTAGCCTCTAATTGTACCTTTGATAGTTTTAGGTGGAGGCTGGAGGAAGGGAATTCCAAGTGCAGGGCCTCTGGGTGCTACACATCTCACAGCCTGGGCGGCTTGGGGCATTGATGAAGGTGCAGGAAGGACAGGGCCAGCCAGGCTGGAGAGGCAGAGAGATTTGTTACTCCTTTTTCCAGTGACCACAGCTGCCGAGGGTTAGCCTACTCCTGCCCATCTTGGTCCCTTGCCCACCTGAAGGGGGCTGGGGAGACTGGAACTGGCTGGTTGGGGGGCTTGGGGCAGCCCCAATGTCTGGGGAAACAAATGTCCTACTTCCCCATCCATCTTCTGGGAACATTGAGGGCTGTGTCCTGTGGGAGAGGAGGGGCGCTCAGAGCTGTCTCCATCTATACCCAACTTCCCTCACCACCATCAAGAACTCACCTGGGGCTTCTCGGGGGGCTGAAAGCAGGTAGAGAAAGGCAGGGTCCCCATCCTGCTGGATGCCATAGGAAGCAAGGCTTCGCTCAGGCACACACAGGTATCGCCCAATGACCCAGCGCTGTACAGCAGGTGGGAAGCCAAACTCTGAGAACACCTGTGGACAGAGCATCAGAGTTGGGTAGATCCACTTCCCTCCCCTGACAGGGCTCCTTGACCCTTTGCTCACCTGTTCCTGGAGTGCTGCAATGGTACAATGAGGATAGACCTTCAGCGAGATGTGGGCAGAGGATGTAGAGGCCACACCAGATGTAGCATCTTCAACTGTGACCTCCAGCCTGGAGGGTCAGAAAGTAAGCTAGGGGTTGGGTGAGGAACTTGGGAGGATCAGAAAGTCAAAGTGAAGTAGACCCAGCCTCACCTGATAGGACCAGGTGGGAAGCAGTCTGCTTGGAGCTGGACACTGAGAGCCACGTGATGCTGGGCCAAGATTGCTGCCACTTGAGCTGCCCGCTTTTCATCTCCACCTGCAATGGCCTGGGCCAGATGCCCAGCCAGCTTTTCTACAGAGATAAGAGGACAGCTGTCACAGCCAGACACTAGTTACTTATCCCAGGCCCCTCTGGCTGGCTGGCCTTACCTTTCTCCAACAAGTCTCCAGGGCTCCAGGTCAGGTTTGCCTGAGATTGGGATGCTTTGAGTGTTGGGGCCGCAGAGGGACTGGGCAGGGAAATGGGGCATATTTCTGGATGCAGGACTTGGGATAGGTTGCCACTGCCTAGGAAAGAGATGTGGAGTAGCTGGTAGCCTTTGCTCTCAGGTTTTTGGGACCTCTGCCTTCTCCCTCTTCATCCTGGGCTATATTAGGTCCTATCTCAGCTCATACTTCAAAAACACATTTTCTTTTCCCAGCCTTGGCTCTTGCAAACCCCTCCCAGGTTCCTGGCCAATGTCTGTTGGTGCTGGAGCTATAATTGACTTGCATTTAGGACCTAGAGTCCTGAACCCTTCTACTGTCCAATCTCACTTGTGTCCCTCCTCCATACAGCAGAACCAAAGATGGGTCAGACCCTGCCCAAGAGCAGCCCAGAAGTCAGTGACCTATTCTTGGTGCCCTCAGTGGCCTCTCATCTTCTGGCATCTCTGTCTACACAGAACACACTTGGGGTCCTTTCCTTGGGGATCCTTAGAGTCATGCACAATGATGTCTCCTTTATTACCACCTGCCTGAGGCCAGGCCGCTGCAATGAGGTTTCTGTACCCAGTGCTAACACTTGTGAAGGTCTCATTCCCTTGATATTCTGAACTGTCTCCCCACTAACATGAGAATGTCTGCAAGCACCTGGTGTTGTGCTTGTGTCTTAAGGGTCATTTGCACATACTCCATTTTTTTTTTTTTTTTAAATTTTAGGGAAGGTCTACAGGGTATTCAGAGTCTCATTACTAGATCAGACTTGTAGTGATCTGCCTGTTTAAAGCCTCCAAAAAGCTGGGATTACAGGCGCACGCCACCACGCTCAGTCTCCATTCAGGGATTTTATACTTGCTGTTCGGCAGGTCACATGGCTTATACTATGCCCTTCAAATTTCACTCTATTGTCAAGTCTCTCAAGACTGCCTTTCCTGCCACTGTATTTTAAGTAGCAGCCCTCCTTCCCTCCAGCACTTCCATTCCCTCTACTATCTAATGGAAGCTTATTTACTGATTTTATGTCCGTCTCCCCTCTAGATATGCAAGTTCCAAGGGGACAAGGATTTGAGAACTTGGGCTAAAGAAGTGTCCAGTATTTAGCCACACCAGGTGCTGAGTATGTATGTTTGGTGAAGGAATGAGCCTCTCCTTTTTTCAATGCAGAGTTGCCTGAGGCTCTCTTACATTACACTGTTTGTCTTCCTCCCTCTGTGTTCCATTTGTCAGCTATCCTTCCTCCACAAATCACTATCTGCATGCCAGTCCTTTTTCTCTAGGATTTTCTCTCCTGATGACTTCGGTTGACCTTTTCTACATCTTATCTTTACTTCTGGAGAGTCCCAGCTCTGACCCAGCTGTGTAAGAACTTAGCCACTTCCACACCCTTCCAACCAGACCCTGTCTAGGAGCCTTGCACCACCTGGCCCCTTCATCTTTCTCAATCTTCACTAACGTTTCCATTTAAACAACCATAAACCTCAGCTAATTCCATGACCTTAGAATCTCTGGAAACATCCTCCTCTGAAGCCCTATCAGGACCACCCCACATTAAGCAACAGAGATCTAAACCTGTCACTTCCACTGAATACCCTCCCCATTGCTCCCCTACTTAACGTTTTTATTAACACTGGGGTCGGGTCCTCTGGCCCTGGTTTGCTATGCCTTGGAATTTTTGTCTGGTACTTCAGCCAGCAGCTCCTAAATCTCTACCTTTCTCCATTTCTCCATTCTTTCTCCAGGGAGCCTTCTGAGTTGCCCAGCTTCCTCTATCACTGCCCCACCCCGGTGTGAGCGACCCGGGCTACTCTAAATGAGTCTTAACTCCAAGGACTGACCATTTTGTCCCTCCGCGGAGGCGCCTTGCACCAGGGCTGCCCACCGCTGAGCTTCCTCAGGGTTGAGGAAGTGTAAGCTGAGGGTTCCAGGCCCTCCTGGTGGAGGCTGCAGCTCGTGTTGGCAGGGGCCGCAGATGGTGTAAGAGACTGACTCCAAGGGCCACTCCAAATTGACCTGAGGTGGGGGAAGAGGCCAGGCTTAGTGGTCTCCTACTCTGAATGGTATGGTGACCAAAGGAAGACGTAATAACATCTACAGGCTACTTACAAGCAGGTATTAGCATTAGCCTTATTTTACAGTTTTAAGAGAAGCAAAGAAAAGTAACTGGTCAAGAGTACGCAGTGGATTGGAAGAAGGACTTAATCTTGGGCTCGTCGCCCCGCTCTCAACTCACCGCCCCAGGTCCCGCGCCCTGAAGTTGCAGCCGGAAACGCCCAGGCCGCTCGGGGTCGGTACTCAGCAGAAGCCTCCGTAGCGGCGCCTCCGCATCAGGCCCGACCCCCAGAGGTCTCACTGCAACTGGCACAGCTAGGAGGACCGTGGCCGAACCATGATGGTCCCCGGCTGCAGCCGCCCCACCTGCCGGTGGCGCCATCTCGAGTCCGCCCCGTCCCCAACCCTCCGAGCCCGCTTCCGTTGATCAGGCAGCTGAGTGTCTCCACCGACCAGAAACTATGACCCTGAGACTACGTTCCGGGCTTAGCCAGAGTGTCCGAATTCAGGAGGGGGCCCAGGGCCGCGCACCGTCCAACCCTAGGCTTTGTGTATCTGAGAATGTTCGTGGCCTGAGGGTCATGTTTGAGTTGGGTATTGGAGACAGTGGCAGAGTCCTAAGCGCCAGACGCGATTGGAAGGCGGCCACGGACTGTTGGCCTCAAAGGGTCAAGCGCGTAGAGGTTGCAGTCCCAGTTCTAGGATACAGCCGAACCACAGCCAGAACCCTTTGCTGCGGGCTTGGGTCTCCAGGTTACTGCCCCTGGTAGGCACAGGTTCCCTACTCCCACACGGGCCCGGGGGCGGGACGGAGCGCCGGCCAATGAACGACGGGGCGGGAGGCGGGTTCGCTCGGTCGAGAGAGTGACAGACAGTGGTTTAATCCAGTAGGAATGGAAGGGAGAATGAGCGACGGGAAGCCTCCCAATGGCTGGTCGCGTTTTCGAGCCCGGGGCTGAAGCGGGCCATTCAGAGGCGTGGGGCCGGACCTGCCGGACGCTTGTTGTTGTCCGGACGGGAGAAGCGGAGGTCGCTGGTTTGCTTGCTCTCTGTGGTGCTCTGTGTTGGTCGACGACAGGTCGGTCGCGAAAGTGGGCGCTGTGCAGGGGGGCGAGGCTATGTCGTGGTGGCAGCCCGGATGGGCCGGCAGGGCCTGGAGTAACGGGACGTCGCCGCAGAGCTTCTTCCCCCGGACACGGCGCAGTCCGAACGGAGGCCGCTGCGCCACCCTGCGGCTCTGAGGAGCCCGCACCGCTCGGAGCCCACCACGCCTTTGCCCGCCACCGGAACAGCCTGGCCGGCCTGATCTTGCTAAGCCCAGGCAGGTGGGTGCCCGCCCTGAGCCCGCGACGTCCAAGGCCGCCGGAACCACAGCGCCCGGCAGGCCTCGCGCCAATGTATTACCTCTTGGGACTCGTAGTTCTGTGGTGGCTCGGCAGGAACCGCCCCCCCCCCCCGCTCGCCGCACTGCCTGCTGGGACTTGTGGTTCCGCTGCAGCTTGGCAGGTGCCATCCAGGTCGGCCAAAGCTGCAGATCGCTAGCTGGACGGTGGGGGGCTTTGCAAAGTAGGAACCTGTGGAGTTTGTTCCCTCCTTGCTAGAGAAGCAGCCCATAGAACAGAAGGGCGCCCATCCGGGTGACTGCAGGGCCTGAGCATCAGTTGTCCTGGTTCATACCCTGGCTGAGGATCCCAACTCTGTTTGTAAGGGGGGAGTTCAGGAGTCATATCCCTTGACGCATGTAAAGTGACTCACATGGTGGGTGGGTCCTCTTTCTGGATGAGGATGAGGACAGTGAGAGTTGAGTGAGGGACTCGTCCAGCAGCCCCATGATGAGCAAAGTCCTGAGCTGTCCCCTGTCTTTCATGATGCAGAGGATATAGCTGAGCTGGGAACCTGGGCTTGTCACCTTAGGTAGCAGGATCTCATCACTTTTGAACTAGTGCTTAGTATTCAGGGTTGGCTGGAGGAGGGAGAGGAGCTGTGTGAAGCCTGGACATAGGCCAGAGCCATCTGTGCAGTGTTCTGCTTAGGGGATAGGAACGCTAAAAGCAGAACTCCATGGGGCCAGATACACATGGCCTGGCTTCCTACATCCTCAGGCAGCACTAGCCCCTCTGGAACAAGGAGTCCCCTCCCCAAGGTCATGAAGCTGTTGGAGAACTCCAGCTTTGAGGCCATCAACTCACAGTTAACTGTGGAGACTGGAGATGCCCACATCATTGGCAGGTGAGGCCAGAGGCTCTGGGGGCCACTGTCTCAAAGGTCACTGCCCTGGCTCCTTAGTTGAACCTGGCAGGGCCAGCATGCTCCATGGTCTGCATCCCATAGGATTGAGAGCTACTCATGTAAGATGGCGGGAGATGACAAGCACATGTTCAAGCAGTTCTGCCAGGAGGGCCAGCCCCATGTCCTGGAGGCACTGTCCCCACCCCAGACCTCCGGCCTCAGCCCCAGCAGGTGAGCTGAGGTGGGGCCTGCCTTTTCCAGGCTATGGGATGGTGGGCTAGGCTGATGTTTGTCTCTGTACAGACTGAGCAAGAGCCAAGGTGGTGAAGATGAGGGCCCCCTCAGCGACAAGTGCAGCCGAAAGACCCTCTTCTATCTGATTGCCACTCTCAATGAGTCCTTCAGGCCAGACTATGACTTCAGCACAGCCCGAAGCCATGAGTTCAGCCGGGAGCCCAGCCTTAGCTGGGTGAGGATTGGGTGGAGGGACCCACAGCCCCACAGCCATTCCTGCTGCAATCCCCAACTTTCTGTGGTTCCTGGGCTCTGTCTAGTCTACATCTGCTCTCCTGGACCCCTGTCAGCCCTACATGACCTGCCCTAGGTGGTGAATGCAGTCAACTGCAGCCTGTTCTCTGCTGTGCGAGAGGACTTCAAGGACTTGAAGCCACAGCTTTGGAATGCAGTGGATGAAGAGATCTGCCTGAATGAATGCGATATCTACAGGTG
Organism: Tympanoctomys barrerae; assembly: GCA_002564285.1. Classification (NCBI taxonomy): domain Eukaryota; kingdom Metazoa; phylum Chordata; class Mammalia; order Rodentia; family Octodontidae; genus Tympanoctomys; species Tympanoctomys barrerae. Next base: position 10,056 of record NDGN011308128.1, read on the forward strand.
TGCCAAAGTCTCTGCAGGTATGTCCCCTGGTGTGTGTGGCACTAGGAGCTTCACATTACTGCTTGCCCCACTCCCCAGTTATAACCCAGACCTGGACTCAGACCCTTTCGGGGAGGATGGCAGTCTCTGGTCCTTCAATTATTTCTTCTACAACAAACGACTGAAGCGAATTGTCTTCTTCAGCTGCCGCTCTATCAGGTTTGTACACCCACCTTCTTTCCCCTAGCTCCCTGGGCCCCTACCATTTCCTCAGCTTTGCCCAACCACCCTAACCATGTTTTGCCTGAACATCCTCCCTTGGACCAGCAGCAGGTCTGGGATAGGTGGTCCAAAACTTTTTTCCACTTCCCTACCCAGTGGTTCCACCTATACACCCTCAGAAGCAGGCAATGAACTGGACATGGAACTGGGTGAGGAAGAGGTGGAGGAAGAAAGTGGAGGCAAAGGCAGTGAGGGTGGGGCTGAGGAGACCAGCACCATGGAGGACAGGTATGTGATAGTGTCGGTGGCCCTAATCTTTGGAATGGGTGGGATAGATCAGAACTGCCTCTGCCTTGTCTGCTGGGTAGTGGCACTTCAAATCCTGTTATGTCAATGTCTGTCCAGGGTCCCAGTGATCTGTATGTGATGAGAGGAGCAGAGGCTCCAGCTTCATTCAGCTTCAACCAATGCCTGGACCTGCCCACCTTGAGGGGCCCCAGGGCCTCCCCAGCTGATGGCCATACCCTGGCGCTACCACAATCCTGGTGCTGCGCAAGGTCACACCTGCCTACCCTTTTGGCACCAGCCTGTGGATGTCCACTCACCCTTGCAGGATCCTATTGCCCATGCTGTGGCTGGACTAGACAGCACAGGGCCTTGTGGGAAGAGTGACTGCCCTGTCCAGATGGACTGCTGTAAGCAGAGATGGACCACAGAGTTTATTTTTATATTTCCTACTGGGTCTGCACACTCCAGCCCCAAGGACCAATGTCCTAAGGCTCTACAAGCAGTCCCTAGTGGTCAGTGGCTCTGGTCTTGGGCCAGCCCCTGGTGCCCATCTGTCCCCCTACTTCCCCAGGAGGACTGCGTGCACTGAGTGTTACTTTGCTGCAGCTCATTTGTTTTCAATAAAAGTTTCTGTGACTTAGTACAGATCTGGGTGCGGCGAGGGTGGGGCCTGCGGTGGGGCGGGGCCTGCGGTGGGGCGGGGCCTGCGGCATTCCGTATTCGAGCAGAGCAACGAGTAACCGCTAAGTCCTGGGAGCTGTTGGATGCCACCGTGAATATGGAGGTAGGAGCGGTGGGCACAAGCAGCAACCTTTCAGCAGAGGGAGATAACCTGATTCCAGATTCGGACCTGTACGATGTGGACAGCTATGACACCCCAGACCCAGGGTTACTATTGGAAAACGATGGTGAGCCCCTCGCCCCCATGTCTCCTTAGAGAGTGGGTCTCACAAGGGCTCTGTTCTGTCCCGGAAATGGAACTTCTCCAGGTAGTTCCCGACATGTATAGGATTGTCCCCTTCAGGGACTGATGGACTTTATCCGGCTGTCTGTAGAGTTGTACTTTCGGGAGACACCACAAGTCCAGCAGCTCTTTACCAGTAGCCAGCGATGGCAAGACATGACTTTACACACCCGCGCCCGCCAGCTATGGCTGCTTCTGCGTGCAGGCCTCCACAACCTCGTGGAAAAGGTGTGGCTTGCCCGGGTATCTGCCTCTTTTCCTGAGCAGCCCTTTTCCTGCCCGTCCCGTCCCATTTCCCTGGGCAGAACCCCTCCTTCCAGCCCCTAACGAAGGCCTGTCCATGGTGACCCACAGGTGAAGACAGCTGAAATGCGTGCAGCTCGTCTGACACATGGGCTGGAGCCACTGCGCCGCCTGGAGGTGGCAGCCGGGCTGCATTCAGTGGCACAAGACCCAGAGGGCGGGCGCTTTGTGGTGCTGGACGGCGCAGGGTACCTGCACCTACATAGAAAAGACGGCTGGGCACAACAGAAGCTGCAGGCCCCCGTAGCACTTACAGGATTGGTGGTTGTGCCAGGACCTCTCGGAGCTGTGGGCCGATTTGTAGGCTGGGGTCCTGCTGGGTTAGCCATACTGGGGACAAGCCTTGGCCTGCTGTGGCGGAGCCAGCAAGGGATTGGCAGGGCACAGTGCCGTGAACCCACTTGCTGCCTGCCAGTGCCCAAACTGGGTCTGTTGCTCGTAGCTGAGGTTAGTGGCAGCCTGGCACTCTGGAAGTTCCGTTCAGGTGGCCGTTGCCTGGTACAGTGTGGGTCAATTATTCAGCCACCACCAGGCATGGAAGGCACCCTCAAGAGGCTGGCTCTGGGGCCAGTATCTGCCCACCGCGGCCTACATTGCCTTGCAGCCTACGGCTCATCAGTGCTCACTTTGGACCTGCGCACCTGGGCTCTCATTCATGTGTGCCGGGACCTACATAAGACGTGAGGGGGACATGGGGACATGAGGTGGGTCCCTTAGAGCCATGCACACATAGACGGTCTTGCTGAGTCTGCTGGGCCCCTCTTTCCCCATCTCCAGTACCATCTCAGACCTGGCATACTGCAAGGAGGCAGAGGCAGTGGTGACAGCTTCTCGAGACAGTACAGTGAAGGTGTGGGAGATGGACTGGCAGATCCGAATGGTGTTCGTGGGCCACACAGGTGCGGGCGCTCCGGGAGCCCTTGGAGTGCTTTCTCTTCACTCTGAAAGTACTCAGCTGCCCCAGATCTCGGCCGACTCAGGCCAGGCTTCCCTAGCCAGCAGCAACTGGGCTAACTGCTCCCCCTCCCTCAGTTTTGGAGTGCTCAGAGTGACTGAGCCTCTCCACAGGCCCGGTGACAGCTATGACTGTGCTCCCGAAAACCACTTTGGTGGTGTCGGCCTCACAGGACGGGACGCTGCGCACATGGGATCTACAGGCGGAGGCGCAGGTGGGCGAGGCAGCACTGGCTTACAGAAGCCAGGACAAGCTGTCCCGGCGTGTCGACCAATTGTTAGCGCCTGCAGGCACCGGCTGGCCTGTGCTGTCTCTGTGTGCCAGGAGTGTGGAGCTGTGGAGAGTGCGCGAACTCTACTCGACGCTGGCTCAGCTGCCCGCCCGGGTGCTGCACCTAGAGGTGGCGCCCACGCTGCCCGTGCCTATAGACCCCGTGCTACCTACACGCCTCATTTGCGCATGCGCAGATGGTTCAGTCCTCCTGGTGTCGGCTGCATCCGGTCGTGTAGTGAACACCCTGCTGCTCGACCCAGAGGACTGTGCAGCTGCTGTGGCCTACTGCCTGCCACGCGAGGCACTATGGCTGCTGACACAGGCTGGCCATCTGGTGCGAGTGAATGCAGCACGCTGCCCCATGAGTGTGCTGCACCGTATAAGCCCACCTTTGCCTCCTGCATCAAAGTTCTGCTGCCTGCACCTCTACAACCACCTCACTGACCCCAGCGCTGCGCTTGCCTGCTGGGAGATTGTGTGCCAACATGGGGGTGACCCACGTCGCTGTGCCATGGCCTGGGCCTGGAAGAACAAGAACCGGTGGGTGCCCAGGCCTCTCTAGGTTGCTGCAAGCCCAGCCCAATCCCGCTCACTTGGCAGCAGGACCAGTGCCAACAAGTTCCATTGTCACCTGCAGTTACCTGCCTGTGATGGGTCACACAGATGGCATGCTGTCAGTGCTGGACTGGCTCTCTTCAAAGACTGTCTTCCATGTAAAAGCACACAGTCCAGGCCCAGTCAGCGCCATTGCATCCACCTGTAACAGTATCGTGTCATCGGGTCAGTATCTTTTTGCACCCAAAGCCAATTCAGGAACCTCTCGCCCCTGCAAAGGTCCAGTCCTGGCTTCTTCCATTGATAGGTGGAGACAGGACTGTGAAGGTGTGGCGTGTCTTTCCCTATGCTGAGGAGAGCCTGAGTCTCCTGCACACCTTCTCCTGCTGTCACCCAGTCGTGAGGCTCTGTGCACTGGGCAATCGAATCACTGTAGGCTTTGAGGATCCAGACAGTGCAACCTATGGCCTGGTACAGTTTGGCCTGTGTGAGGGCCAGCGCTGTGACCATCGGCCCCAGGACGACCCTATGGACCACATCACTGGTGAGGGGGTCAAAACAGAGGTGAGGCCTGAGCCCCTGTTTCAGCAGAATAGTTCCTGACATCGGCCCAACCTGCAGGGCTGTGTTGCTGTCCAACGCTCAAGCTCTATGCCTGCGCCAGCCTGGACTGCACTGTCCGCATCTGGACTGCAGAGAACCGCCTGTTGCGGTAGGCTGGGGTTGGGGGTTGGGGATGGCTGGTTGGGCTCTCCCTACCTCTTCCTCCCATAAGAGTCCAGTGACTTGGGGGATAGAGCCTCAGTCTCATCATTCCTCAGTTTCCTACTCTACAAGCAGGGGGTAAACGCTGTTCTCTGGGTACCCCCCACAGGCTTCTGCAGCTCGATGGTGCCCCTCAGGCCCTGGTTTTCTGCAGCAACAGTGCAGACATGGTACTGGCACTGGGCTCTCGCCTCTGCCTAGTGTCCCATAGGATCTACCTTCCCACATTCTACCTGGTCCAGGTGTGTCAAGACAGCAAGGTGGGTCGGTGGGGGGGCTGTTGCATGCAGGTAGTTCCTAAGTCCAAGGATCCAGGCTCTTCTTGCTTGCTCCTCTCTTAGAAGCTGCATCAGAAGGTACCTGATGTGGTGGATGATCCTCCGCTGCCACTGACCAACTGGGAGTCACTGACCCCCATGCAGCTGCAGAGACTCACCAAGTTGCAGGGAATGGCCAGCCTCAGGTCTGCTGGCAGCCTCCCACAACACCTAGCATGAAGACTCAGAACTCCTGAGTTCTTCAAGGGGTACCACAGACTCATCCCAGTCTTGGCATCTCTTCTCTTGACTGGTCCTTGTCCCACTTTCTGCCCTGTTCCACTGGTAATGCCACCTAGCATCTCACCTGCCTTTGTCCCTATCTGCAGTGTGGATTTGCCCTTCATCCATCTCCAGATGGCAACACTTCAACATCCAGTGGTGAAGGAGGTACAGAAAGTCTTAATGCTCTTATCACCGCATTGCCCGGCCCTACCCTCTGCCCAGACTCAAGCTTCAACCTTTCAGTCCCTGGGCTGGCCTGACTACATAACAAGTCTCACAGATGTACAGCTGACTTCTGATCCCAACCTCAGGACTTGGAGGCCCTACAGACCAGAGATCGAGACCTTCAGCAGCTGAAGCTAGGTCTAATAGTCCCAGTGGCTCAGCCCCCACCCTCCTGGAAACAGCATCAGGAAGCTTTTGAAAATTATCTATATCTGATCTATGGTCCTAGCCTTCTGGTGAGTTTGGGACCAGCCTCAGCCTTACCCATGGCCCCTCCCCTCACCCCAGGTCTAATATGGCCACCTGATACTACTTATACCAGGGTATTCAGTCTCGAATGGATTCACAGCAGTGGAGCACCTTGGCCATCACCACAAAAAAAGAGTCCCAGGATGAGAATGTCTTACCCAGCACTGCTTCCTTCAGTCAGGCTGTAGTTAACACTAAATCCCAGACAACATCCACAGCCCTATCCCTCCAGACCCTAAGGACCCCGTACCGGCGTTTTGCCCGCCCTCCCCGAGTCAGCTTACCTATTCCACCCATCCACCGGAGGGTACACAGTAGAGCATCCCAGGTGAGACCTCTCCTTTCCTGCATGACTGTCTGCCATCACTGCCTCTGCTTCCACCTCCATGACCCCTTGGATGTCCTAGCTTCTAGCCCGCTCTTCCCTGAGCCATGACCTGGGCCTTGGTCTGGATCTACTGCTTCACTCAGAGCAAATACAAGGGACAAAGATGAGCGTGGCCCTGGAATCACTGACCTCCCTCTTGCAGCACAGGGTAAGGAACTCAGGCAAGTGGGGTGCCTTCTGCCTCAGGCAGCACTTCAGGGACTCTGAAGTCTGTGTTCTGCTCTGAGTCCCTTTTTCTCTTCCCAGGTCCCACTATTGCTGAAGAGAAAACCCAAGGAGCCTCTCTCAAATCTCAAGGGCTTCTTTCCTGCCACCATACATCCCCACAAGGTGAGACTCTCAGCTTCCCCCGAAATATCATCTTTAGGGTTCACTTTCCTTATGCATCCCAGGTTTGCTGAAAACTTAATGTTCAAATGTGACTCAAAGGCTTTGAGCTCCAGAGCTATTCACCTAGCCTGGTGCAGCTCTATTTGGGCATAAGCTCCTTGCTGACTTCCAGGCTGGGAGTTGAGGCAGGGGTTACACACTACTGGCTCTACCCTCACCTCTTCTCCCCAGTGGGAGTGACTAGAATTCAAGGCTCTTCAGAGGATCAAGTTCAGGGGAAGCTGAGCCTTCAAGATCCACAGTCTTTTTATACTCCACACTGGGTGCCTAGACAGGCCCAAGCCTCACCAAAGTACGCACTTGCACCAGCCAATGTGGGTCCCTGAACCTACAATCTGGAAATCCATATTTTCTCAAGCCCTATAGTACCCTCTCTTCAAGCTCTTTTTTTCCTGTTACTCCTCTAACCCCAGCTTCTTCTAGACGTTCCTGTCCCAGCTTGGACTAGGTCATATGGAGAGTATGTGGGGGCCAGCTGTCCTCTGGGTCTCCATTATTTCCCAGTTTATGGTGTGCCCTTCTACCTGGTTTTACAGACTTCTCTGCTTGTCTGTGCTGAGAGCAGGGGCTTCATTTTAGTCCTTGGAAACTGGGCCCCTGGCTGAGAGACTCAGAGTACTTGCTGGGGTACCCCTGAGTGATATCCCAGATAGGGGACTTAAGGTTCTCATCCCACTCTGATGTGCTTCACCTCCAGTACTACAAACGGCCCATCAGCTTCCCAGGCTTTGTGCCCAACTCTGTTGTGCTGCAGCAGATGTGGCTGCCCATGGAGGCCAGCTGCCTTGGATCTCTGGTCCTGCTTGCCTCCCAGAGCAGGCTTAAGGCAAGAGTCAGGGATGGGGATGGCATTCAGGCAGGGCTCACTGTCCCCTCAGCCTGCTACATGCTCCCCTTTTCACTCCCATCTGTGCAGCCAGGTCAAAACATGGATGACACATGGCTGTCACAACACAGGTGGTCTACAGGCAAGTGGCGGAAGAGATTCCTCCAGTGGCTTCACAGAGATTCCAGTGAGGAAGAAGAGGAAGAAGAAGAGGAAGAGGAGGAAGAGTTTCTAGAGGTGGACTGGGATTCCCTAAGCCCAGATAAGTCTCACTCTGAGCAGCAGCTAGATTCTTGGGAGCCAGAGGCTCAGGTAGGTACCTCAGACTGCCACGGGAGGGGTGGGCTTGGTACCTAAAACCCAGAGAGCTGGGTCTGCAGCTGATGTTACTTCTTCTAGAGTTCTACAAACTTGACCACAGAGCCCGGGAGCTCCTATGAGGCACCAGGGACTAACATCTATAGTGATCCATACTCCCTTCAGGAAGAGCGCGATGGGCATCTGCCTAAGTTCCTGCATTATTTTGTTGCCCAGAACTGGTTCAAAAAGATGTTCCCCATCTTCAGCCTGGAGGTTTGGGGGAGCCTTGGAAGCCTGGAAATATAGGCTGGGATGGGGGATGGGGAGAAGGCACTAGGGTGCAGGGCAGGGCCAGAGTCTCAACACGCCATCCCACAGACCTACCCGGAGATGGGCACTGTCGAGGGTCTGGCCTCACTGTTCATAGACCAGCTAGCAGAGGCCACGTGGGCAGACCGTGTGCATATCCTGCGAGCACTGCTGAGGCTGATTCCCAGTGTGAGCCGAGAGCTCCAGAAACGGCTGCATGGCAGTCTCTTGCAGTTGCTTAACCTGGATAAGCCTCCCAGCCTTGAGGTAAGCTTCTCAGCAGCCCCTTACCTGCTGCAACTTACTGCATTGATCATGGTGCCACCCCCACCTCCCACCCTGTGCTTAGGACCCTACACAGAAGCAGTTTGTGATATTGGCACTGCAGCTGCTCCTGGCCTGTTCGCTGGATTCCCGTGACGTGGTGGTGGAGCTCATGTCCTACTACCTGTATTCCCCACCCACCTACCAGTGAGTGATGCTCCTGGCTAGTTCTCCTAGCCAGCTGGGAATGCCTTGGGTTAAGCTGCACACATCTGTCTCAGGCCAGAGCTCAAGAAACTCCTGCACAGTCTGGGCCTCCAGGATCCACAGGGCTTCCTGTTCAAGGAAATGCTGACCTGGGTCTCGGGCTCCTACGCTGACTCCAAGGCCATGCTGCGTGCGCGCTGCTGCCAGAAACTGGAGGACATGCTCCAGCAACTGAAGGTCTGGTACACAGGGGCTGGGTGGGCCACGCTTAGGGAGCATCTCACTTCCAGAAATCTAGAAGTGCCTTGAGAGAGCCAGGTAGGACTGTACTGCAGGAATGCTTATGTGGGCTTTTTCTCTGCAATTCCTCAACTTGAGTTTCTCTGTGAAACCTTGCTACCACTGAAGGCTTTAGCAAGAGCATGATATTAGAATCAGAGACTACAGTGTGGAGGCCTCCTAATCAGGCAGTTTTCTGGGTTAGGGGTGGGGACAGAAAGGGGCTGAGGAGCTAGGGTGTTTTCTTGACTGATTATGTCCCCTATAGATGGAAACCACACAGATGACTACATCCAAGACATCTGCAGTACTGCCCAAGGTCTCTGAGACCTCAGTTCCTGCATCTACTCCCAAGGAGACCCTTTCACAGGCTTCCGTGGTCTGGGGGACATCCGCGAGCATCCTGGAACTGCAGCAGGAGAAAAGTAGCTCAGAGCTCCAGGACAAGCCCAGGCCCATGCAGGTACGCACCAGGCAGACCAGAAACTTTCTCTCTGACACACTACAGAACTTCTGTGTGGTGCCCCAGGCCTGCATAGACCACCTAATGCCACCTGCACATTGTGAGGAGTTGCTGCCACTTGAGAAGACCGACTGGTCACGCTCAAAGTTCCTGGACCTGTGCACCATTGATGCACTGAACTTATTCTGTGAGAAGGAGCATATCAGACACAGCTTGCTGCAGGAGATAGAACATACACCCTCAGCCCTGCACCTGCTAGAACCCAACACTGTTGTACTGCCGCCTCGGCATCGTGGGTATGTGGTGAAGGGATAGAGTGGGCGATGGGGGGACTGCAAGGTATAGGTGTTAGGTGGGACTTGGCTGAACCCATCCTCCCCTAGGTACTATCCCATCCTCCGGCTGCAGGAGGCAATAGCCCAGAGCTCTGAGATGAGATTGAGGGGTAAGTGGGCCCTATGATCTAGCCTGGACCCTCACTACTGGTCCTGCCAGCCCCAGTTGGTGCCCCCCTGCCTCATTGCCTGTTTGTCCCAGGCCACTTACTGTCCCAGAACTGCGCCCGCACTCTGGATGGTACCATCCGTTTACTGAAACTGCCACTGCCTCGGGTGGAGCCAAGACCCTTCCCCCCTGGCTGGCCTAAGCCCACTCGTGCTCAACCTCCGAGGCTCCTGCAGCCATCCCTGCAGCGCTATTTTCTTCTGGAAGACACAGACCCCAACAACTACAGCTAGTGGCTTTGGCCTGGCGCCCCTCCCACCGACTTGAGGAGTCATACCCTGCCCCCCAGCCTGTGCTATAGCCCAGAATAAAGTCCAGAGGCTGGGATTACACTTCAGATGTGACCTTCTTTCTTGGGCTTTGTGGAGGGCAGGGAGGCTGGGCAGGATAGGCTCTGAATCCTCTTGCTGAAGACAGAACCCTAGACTTTGTTAGTCCATGAAGATGGAACACTTCCCCTGTGTGGTGGCCCATCTGCCTGGAGAGAAGGAGACCCACAGTGCAGGACAGTTACTGGGTTACCCACAGACAGGACACTGGCCATAGTGATGGTTCTCCGCCCCTGCAGGAGGCCACAAATGTGTGTCAGGGTAGAGCCTTTCTGCTAGGCATGCTGTTATCTACAAAACAAGAAGATAGCCTGTTTTGGATCTTGCCACCTAAAAGTCCTTGTAAGGTAAACATTTTCTTGGGGTGCAGGGTATCAGAGGGCTCACTTCCTTCTGACCTGGCAAGGCACTGATGGGACCTTGCACACATTAGTAATTTGCTCAGCTTTTGTGAAATTCCCTAGCTTTTTACCTCCTTTCATTGAGATGTCTGAGCAGTGATCTGTCCTATAAATCCTGTAAGTTCTCAACTTTTTTTTTTTAAGTGATACCAGGGATTGAACTCAGGACCTTGTGTTTACCAGGCAGGTGCTTAGTCTACTGAGCTATCTCCCCAGCCCTGTTCTCAACTTCTGACTTTAGATGTTCCTTGTCTATGGTTAGAACAGGTTTTCCATTCCTTCCCTTTGTAAGAAATGAGCTCCAAACTCAAATTGTGGGTGCCAAAGAAATGCATTGAGACAACAAGCAAGAGGACTCATAAGGCAAAGCTTGAAGTTTACTTGTGCAGGAGAGTGTGAGTGCACTCAAACCTGAGGCAGGGGGTGCACCTAGAGGCAGGGAAGAGGTGGTGTGCCTAAGGCATGGGGAAAGCTTACAATCAATCCATGTTGGCTGATTTTAAATGGTCAGGGGAGGATCTGAATGTTGCTGAGAGGAAGGAGGAGCAGAAGGAGAGAAGGCATAGGGAACAAAAAGTCTTTGGCTATTGATAAACTATCTTAGGTCTGTCTGTAGCTATGTTCCTAAAATTTAAGTATTCCAAGATAGGTGTGGTATTGCATGCCTGTAACCCCAGCTCTTGGGGAGGTGGAGGCCGGAAGATCATGCAAATTAAAGGCCAACCTGGACTACATAGCAAGACCCTGCTTCAAGACAAAACAAAATAATTTAGGCATTTTCCATAATATCAGAGTGGGATGGGGCCACCTAGGGTGGACTAGAGTCTAAAATGGAGGCATTCCTGTTTGTTTGGTTATTTTTCTATTTTTATTTTTGTTTATTTGTTAGTTTTTTGGTGGAACTGGGGATTGAACTCAAGCCCTTGTGCTTGCCAGGCAAGTGCTTATTCCGCTGAGCCATCTCCCCGGTCCCTGTTTGGTTATTTTTAAGACAAGGTCTTGCTATGTAGTTCAGGGTAGTTCAGGCTGGCCTTGAACTCACTATGTAGATGTAGCCCAGGCTCACCTCAAACTCACAGAAATCCTCTTGCCTCAGGCTCCCAGTGCAGGTATTACACCATACCTAGCTGTTTATATCTTTTCATAGAAAAGACAGAGCCAGTTTCTCATATCCTGACCTGCAGGAGCTCTTCTTAGAGACCACAGAGGCAGCCACTCTTCTCAAGGCCAAGAAGGGCCAGAAGTGCCTGTCCTAGGGAACTTCATCCTTATTTTATGAAAGGAATCAGACAT
>NDGN011308141.1:0-16357 GCA_002564285.1 Tympanoctomys barrerae
GAAACTGTCTCATTGCTATTTGTTTCTCAATAAAATTATGGAAAAAAATAAAAATAAAAATAACAAATACTGTCAAAAGCAATTCAATAATATCTAAAAAATAAAAAAGAAATTCAAGCTCAACATGAGAGATGATCAGAATATATAGTGAATGCTTACACTTAAAAGATTATTACAGCGAAAGGTATGTTATTACTAATCTTCCTAAATATACTCCTCTTCACTTCAAACACACATGCTCCATCATTCTTGCTATATTCTGGAGCATCACTCGAAGGCCTCTATAATAAGTGTACATGCTTAGGAGGTAGGGTTCCTAGCATAGGACAGGACCATCTTCTGCTCAGTGTCATCCAGTAGAGAGGGAGGCTCACAGAAACGTTCAGTGTGTCTTCATCCACCCTGTCTGCTGGATCTGGGGCCGTATGAGGTCTGGCCCTTCCTCAACATCAAGATGACCATGAAAGGGAAACAATTTGAATTGACTCAGGACACAAAAAGTCAATGTAGTGAGCACAAGGAAAGATTGTCCCAAGAACAGACTTCTGGAACAGCTTCAGAAAGTAGCAAGAGCAACAGGACAAGAATGCTGAGAGCAAAGGGAAGTGACTCGCAGGGTCTTTTTGTCCACTGAAATGAGTTTTTATTTAAACATTTGCAATACTTCTGACAAAATCCCACATGTCTGAGTTCCCCTTTCTCAGTTTTTCTCCTCACATCAACTGTCCCAGCCCTTGACTTTCTGCTTGCTTCGCAGCACCAGTATTCTCAGGCCAGTCACCCAGTTTCTGCATTTTCTACTGCAACATGCAAACGTGTACCTTGACCATTCTTCATCTACATTTTCCTGTGTCTCTGTTATCACAAACAAAGTCCCAGGAGGTCATACTGCAAACCAGCAGGAGTCTTCACTTCTATCTCTTCTGCAATCTTTCCTCATGTTCATCTATTCAACTTGATCTTCCAGTGCGGTGCTTCTCAAGTTAACATGCATCAGAATTACCCAGAAATCGTGGGCAAATGAGACTCAGATCAGCAAGGATGTGGGTAGACAACCTAGTGTGCGTTCTGACAGGCTCCCAGGTTACACCAGGGCCCTGGTCTATGACATACTTTGAGAAGCAGGGTCTTAGAAGGCACTTTTTTTTTTTTTTAAATAAGTCTCCCTTCTTCGCTGGCTGGCACACACCAGCTACAATTCCTAAATTTATACTCACATGTATAAACTAAAACCATCTGTTGTCTTATCCAAAATTTACCTCCCCTTTCATAGATTCCTTCCTGTTTTTCCCCACAGACTTCCTTCCTGTCCTAGACAACCATCTTGGCTTTCTCTGTCTTTCACATGAAGAGTGTGGCCATCTTACCCAGTTTTGCTTATACCACTGAGCTATCTCCCCAGCCCCATTTTCTGATGTTTAATAATCCTTCAAGTTCACAAAACCTCTGTCCATCCTCTTCTGTTGGATCTTCCACTCATCGAGCTGTTTCCAGCTGCCCATTTTCTAGCACTGTTTTCTGATCTTTTCATTGGCTGCCAACATCAAGATACATCTATTCCACCCAACTAGACTTCGAGTATGCTGTGGCCAGGACAGCATGTTATTTATATTGCAGTGCCCAGAACATAGTAAATATTAAACAAATTCCATCAGTAGAAAGAGTTGTTTTTGTATTTTACTAATGGATATTAGAGCTTTTTTGCGGGGGAGGCAACTGTAAGGGCAAAACCGTCTTCCTACAAATGTGCTGGTTCTTCTACCTGAAATAGTCCTTCCCCTCATAATTGTTCTTTACTTGGTTAGTAATGGGATTCAGCAATAGGCCTCAGTTGAAAATCCTTGTGCAGCGATGTCTCTGACTATTCAAACTAGGTTTTTTGTCTCTGATGTCATTTGCATTGCATTCTGCACTCCTCTATCATAATACAAATTATACTTCAGTTGTTTTAATTTTACTTTACAGTTGTTTGTTTTTCTCCCTGCTTGCAGACTGTACATCCTTCCCTGTTATTGCATAGCCTGTAGTTCTTTTTATGGAACTTCTGCACATTTTCCTGCCCAATTTGTGTTGGGTTGGGCCAGGTGACCTGCTTTGGCTAATGGAAAAGCAGAATGAAATAAACCACAGTTAGTGCATCTGTTTGTAAACACTTTCCTGCAACACAAAGATTTTTTACCAGGCATTCCCAAGGAGAAATTGGCTTTTGTCTCCACAGGACATTCAGCAGCACCTGGAGCTATTTTGGTTGCCACGTTTGGGGAAAATGCTTCTTGCATCTAGTGGGTAGAGGACAGGATGCTGTTCAGCATACTGAGTAGCATCCCACAACAAAGAAGTATCCTGCCCCCAGCGTTAATGAAACTGAGGTTAGAAAACCCAGCGTCACCGAAGAAAGTTCCGGCCATTCTGGGAGGCCAAAGCAGAAAGATTGTGAGTTGGAGCCCAGTCTGGACAATTTAGTGATTTAGACTTGGTCTCAAAATTAAAAGGCCTGAGGAAATTGCATGGACACCTCAGATACAGCCCAGTGCAAAGGCCTTTGTTTCAATCCTCGGTGGTGAAAAACAAAAAAAATTTCTATTCCAAATAGGAAAATAGGCTTTGAAATAAGCATCATTGGAGAGCCAGGATTTTGTATTCTTTCTGAGACCATTTATTGTCATTTAAGAAGTGCAGTGCCATGGGCTTAAGAAATATGTCCGTAGGGTGGTGCCTATTGGTCTCCAAGCAATGCGGATACTGTCTCCTGTCCTCAATGATGTTATGTCAAGACTTGGTGCCTATGCTCGTGTTCTTTAATTCCTTAAAACATCAGGCTGAGTGTGAGTATCTTTAACATATTGTTCAAGCCAAAGCACAAGTGGGAGGAGAGCTATTATCTGCTGCTTGACTGGTTCTGGGAACTTGAACCCAGAGTCTAGTGGGTTGAATTCAAAGGTTCAGGAGGTTTGTTTGTGTTTTTCAAAGGGCAGGCAGCCAGAGCCCTTGTATTCTTTAACCATCTGTATCTTTGAGTTTGCAATAGCCATGGGAAAGGGAAAACAGGACAGCAGTGCTAATACTGACAGTATCTGAGATCTCCTTTCAGTGTGATCCTGTAGAGCGAAGCTTGATAACATTGTGCCTTCCCTTAAATTGCTTCCTTAGTTTCTTTTGTTTTGAGCCTGATGAGTCAAAGTCCCAATCCTTAAAGAGTGACCTTAGACACTCTCCAGTTCTCTCTACTTTAGCGTCATTGCATGCCCCTGGGGCCCCTCACTGTATCACGCGTTCTCTGCACATCTTGCACACGTGGTTCCCTTAGTCTAGGATGCCTTTCCTCTCCTACTTCCTCTTTCCCTTCCAGGTCTAACTGGAGCCTCCATTGGAGCAGGCTTTCCCAGCCTTGCTAAATCAGTTCAGGTCATTCTGCCCTTTGTTTCTATAACACTCATTCTCAGAGCTGATGGCTCACTGTAAATATGTACTCCTCAGTAAATGCGCTCTCTTCACTGTCCTTGCGCCAAGTAAACTATTAAATACAATCCTTTCGTAATTATTAATGATTAGCTACTGCTCTGAGGCCCCAGTGCCAAGCCCTGGCTGCACAAATCCTCCTGGAGACATTGCCTTCTGCCCATTCCCCATCTCTCCATCATCACCTGCACTGAGGTGGACTTTGGAAGCCACCTCTGGGATCACAGATGACATCATGCAGACTGCTCTATATGACCTACTGCTGGACCTCTATCTTCCTACGGCCTAAAAGTTATGCTATCGAATAGTGGCTGCCTGCTATCTTCATTTCCTTGTGGCCTTCTAAACTCCTGCAAGCAGGGGACAGATCTTGAAGTGTAGAGGAGTGGACACCTTTCTTTGTGACCTTATTTTAATTGTTCATTCCACTTACTCCTCACAATTTCAAGAAGAAAGAACTGCTCAGTTGTCCCAGTCGTAGCTTAGACTTCCACGCTGAAGAGGAGGGGAGCAATGCCCCAGGTCCTCGAAGGGGGAGGGTTGTGTGGCTCACTCCGTGTCATCTCAGGACACGACTGCTTCTGCCAGGTGTCGCCAGTTCTTTTTTCAGAGACATGGCCCTGAAGTGGCTTGAAGAGAGCAGCCTCCTGGCAAGGGGCCTGTAGAGTTGCCCTGTAGAGGAAACAGATGTTTCTAGTCAGATGGGACTGGAGCTACTCAGCAGCCAGGGAGCTGACACATCCTGGAAGGTGGCACCTCACGCGGAGGTGCCCTTGGGGCTGTAGATCAGACCCTTACCTATCTGGGTTTCCACCCATGAGTCGGGCAGCCTCGAAGGCAGCCCCTGAGGGCCTGCTTTCGGTGTTCATGCCCACGTGCTGTCCTTGCGGGCTGGATCACACAAGAAGATAGTGGCGAAGCGACTGCACAGATGCATGTCACTGCCCACATCAGCTTGCACACAGAGTGTGGCTTCCTATTTGGTCACTCTTCCTTGTTTTCTGACTCACTCTGCAAGGAGCCAGCTGCCACTTTATGCATGGCCCTGTGGAGTGGCCATGTCAAGAAACTGAAGAAATGAAATCCTCCCTAGCCACAGCCAGCACAGAGGGTGGAGGCCCCCAGTACCGCAGCCCCCGCACAGGACTAAAGGAGGCCAAGAGCTGTGCAATTGCAAACAGTGAAGACCTCCCTGCAGCCGAGCCTCAGAAGAGCTGGGAGCCCTGCGCAGCAATAGATTGTGGTCTATACCAAGTGCCATAGTTGGGTCTGAAAGGTTCCCTGGGGGCCATGTGCTAGCGGACTGCTCTCCAAGCCCATTGCTCTACTGGAACCTGTGGGACCTAGGGAAAGCTTTACTTTATCAGAGTCTCCGAGGGGATTCTGGGGTGCTTTCTCCTTCTTTTGCGTCCTGTCCATGAGGGGATGGACCTGCCCATACACACCCCACTGTGATGTACTGTGGTACCACCCACCCCCAGAGCCGCAGGGCTAACTGGTCTGGACTGAAACCCCCCAAACTGTAAACTAATGTAATATTTTCTCCTTTTTAGCTTGACTTAGCTGAGCTGTTTCTGTAACAGAAAGCTGAATAACTCAAGAGATCTTAAGGTAAAGTCACCCTGCTAAGCTACGCTTGGGAACTTGAGATAATAAATGTTTATTATATTAAGCTGCTAGGTTTTGAGGACAAGTTTTTACGGAGCTAGAGATAAATAATAGAGTTTGGTAAGCCAGTGTTTCAACTTGGCTTTTTAGCTACAGGGGGAAGAAAACCCTTCAGGCAAGCAATCAGAAGTCAATTCTACATGTAAATTTTCAGATTTCCCTAATGTTGACCAGAGACCTACGAGATGCCAGGCTGTGAACGGTGTGTTGGTTACATTATCGCTGGACAGCTGCTAGGATCCATGTTTCCTGCTGGGTAGTAAGAACACTTCCTAGCACTTATATTCCCCAGGGAGGGTCACAGCCCTGAATTCAGATCCTTCACCTCAATTCTAACGTTGTCACAGATGTACCCTACAACTTCCACAGCAGAGTGTGGAGTGCTTAAACTATCCGTAAACTATCCCTCTTCAACCTCCACAGCAATGTTTCTGTTTCTCCCAAAACAAACAGGTGTCTTTAAAAAGGATGTTGAAAGGAGTCCATCCAACAAGGCTTTGTTACTTCTTTTACCCCCTGAATAGAAAGAAGTGGCCTTTCCCTGACTTGCATGGATTCTTGGGATACGATTCTTCAAGGATAACTTGTTAGAAGTGAGGAACCATTTAGTTATTTTAGTCCTTGCTAATAATGTTCATGGAGCAATTGGTGTTTCTTTCTGAGTTAATAAGAAACATTTGCAGCAAAACCACGGGGCTCTGCAGATAAAGCAATTGGCAAGAAAGGGTATGTTTAAATACCAGAAAACAGCCCGTATCCAAACAGGTGTGTGATAAAACAGTATAAATAAACTTCTTTGCAGGCAATTTAGCCCAAGCAAAATTGTGCAAGAAACTTTCCTTCTATTTTGAATAAAACTATAACCAAACCAGGCCCCTTGAATCCTCCTTAGATGATACAGCTGGAAAAACAGTTCTTTACTCAGAGAGCTGAAAGTAAAAGTTGTTTTAATTTTTTTTAATGGGCAGATAAACAAAGTCTTGTGAGCAGAATGATCATACTTTTGTAAACGTGACTGAGCAAGGATCTTCCCAAAGGCTCACCTCTTTTCAACCTTTAGGAAATGATCCACCTCTTTGAATTAGTGATGTTCTTTTTAGTATTAGAAATTAGTATCCCATCATTGTGTCAGGATAGTTTTAAAAATATTACTGTTGGTGCACTTTTTCCTAACTACATGGGTACGTGAAGGAAGTTTCCAAGAATGTAGATGCCTAAGAGAACAATTTGCTTTCCATTAAGACCTGCTAAGTGCACAGGAAACATGGGTTAGAGCTGAAAGATTTTATTAAAAACTCTGCTCTTTAAATGCCATTTCTTTCTGGCCAAGAATAGAGGCGATATGTGAAGTTGGGTCATGCAAAAATGTTGGAAGTATGTGGGTTAAATATTTCCCCATGATCTGAGGATCATTTGTTCTTTGGGGATTTGTGGCTTGGGATAGTTTGTTCTTTGCCACCTTGTGTCCAGGAGAAAAGAGGGAAAACAATGTAGACACAGCCCAAGGCCACTGGAGATGGCTGATACATCCCGGGCCACAGTTGTGAAGGGGTGTCATCGTGTAGTGGACAGTCTTTTGCCCTTGAGAGTTGGATCCTGGCTCAACCTCAGGCTAGTACGAAGCTCACCCCTTCTGAACCTATATTTTCTACCCCTAACATGGATTTAAATGCACAGTGCTTGTGGAGCTTACGTGCACAAACATGAGTGCTATACGCAGTGACCTACAGGGGACCCAGAGCAGCATACGGAATTCTGACATAAGTAATCTCACAAAGATGCCACTCAATACCATGCAGTGTTATCCACACAGCAAATGCCCAATTGAGGTTGGCTTTCTTTTGGACTGTTGGTACCATGCTTCTAGGAGAGTTCCTCCTTCAAATATTTCACCCTGTGGTACACATGCCAAACTCAGCCTTCTCTCCCCTTCCCAGCTATTCACACACACAGTGTGCAGAATGAAATGATATGTCAAGGTGCTGATGTTATCCGGTGACATGGTTAAGAATGTGCACTCGAAGCAGGCCTGCTTCAGCTTGTGTCCTGCATCCTTTATAGCCAGGGCCTCTGTTGAGCCTCTGTATCCCCATTTCTAGAGTGAGAATCATGGTACTACCTCCTTGGTTGAATTGCTCTCTTTAAGCCAAGAGCACCCGTGCCCATGTGCATGCCAGGCTTTTCCGATGAGTCTGTCTGGACGCAAAGATTGCACAGGTTATTTCTCAAGCATCTCCAGCAGAACTCTCCCCTCCCACAACGCTGCCTCTGGTACCTGCTCCAGGTGCGTCTTGCCTGTGAATCTCCCTTCAGAGCCAGAAACCACTGGCCAACATTTGTGTTGTAGGAACAAAACATTTTGACATGTACCAAGCTCAGCTTTTCAGAGCAAGAGTCTCCCAAGTCTCACTTTATCTAGAATGGAAAGGGAACCCAGCCTTCTCATTGGGAGCAGCATTTTTTCCAAGAATCTATGGGGATACAGGCATTTGTGGTGAAAGTCTTCTTTTTCCTTATGAGTAAGGGGCAAAGAAAGAGAGTCCCTGTTGTGGCCCATGGTTTTAGAAAGACCTTCATTACCGTTTTGTGCTCTCTCTGTCTCTGTCTCTCTGTCTCTGTCTCTCTCTGTCTCTCTCTGTCTCTCTCTGCCTCTCTCTGTCTCTCTGTCTGTCTGTCTGTCTCTCTCTCTCTCTCACTCTTTCTCTCTCATTCTTGCTCTTTTTCTCCCCTTGTGGCAAATATCATAAATAGGCCTCTTCTTATCTAACCCTCCCCTAAATGTTTTGCATTTTAAAACCACAGTTAATTTCAGATAAGTGTCAGAGATAATCTCAAATTTGTGTGCAATGCAGGCCCAAGTTCTAAGAAAAACATGGTATTTCGGGAGGGCCTTGTTGTGGCCCCTCTTCCTCTCCCAGTGGCCTGGTTATCAGGGGCCAGGCTTTATCTGATCCTGCTGGCTCCCTTCTGAAGCAGAGAAAGAGATACTACTTCCTGTTGGAGGGCTCCTCTCCAGCCCAACAGCTCCCAGCTGTGACTTTAAACCTTGCAAAGCCTCACGGGTGGGTCCCCCTGCAGTGTCCCCAGGGTCAACTTGGCAAGGATGGAGTGGCCTCTACCCTCTGTGTCACCAGGCCCCTCCCGGCGATCCTTGTGCAGATAACTGCAGTCGTAAATGTTGTGCAAAGGCTGCTGTGTGGCTTCTAAAAAACTGGCTGTTTTCAGAGTCTGGGCCACATTTGTCCTGGCCTGAGTTAAGAGGTGAAGAACATTCCAATTGTAAGCTTGCATGGAAAAAGTCTATTTGAAGTTTTTTTTCTGCTAACAAGGTATGCAGAGGACTCAAATTCCAGTAAACGAAGCTTTAGGATGGGCTGGTTTACAGAATACAGTCATACCCCCCACCCCTTAATTTTTCCATAAAGCGCCATAAAAAGCCACTATACTAACAAACATTTTGGGAAGGGAACAGGCTCCAGGCCAAGAAGCCACAAGCTGAAATGGGGGGAAATCTGAGCCTTCAGGCCCGGTTTCCTGAGCAGCGTTATTATTCAAGAAGGGATCGGGCATTAGTGGCAGGCCTGAACCAAAGAGCACACCCCCAGCTGCCCTGGGAGCCCCAAGACCCCACAGGACAGGAAGAGAGAGCGAGCACCCTCAGCAGAGCAGCGCTCACCTGGACCCCTAAAGGGAAACACGAGGCCCCCACCCCACCCCAAAGGGTGACACCTGGAAAATGCCCGGAGAAAAGCATCTTACAACCAGATGATAAAAAAAAAAAAGCAAAGCCAACACCATCACCCTAAAGACTCAGTGGCATGCATTTATTTGTTTTAAATTTAGTCACATGAAATGTAGACATATTATGTTAAAATGGGTACACAAGGGTAGGGTTTCTCTGGACCACCCATAAGAAAGACAAATCCGGGGGCTTGCCTTAAAGATACTGAGACCTGACAAAACCATCGGAATAAAATCAGTCTGGCAGGGGCTCCAGATCCCAGACCAAAAATGGTGCAGAGGCTGGGGAGTAGACACGTCTGTAGACCAGGAGCTGAAATGCAAATGTGGGTTACTGTCAGTGGCTCTGTTACTTAGTAGATGGCACTGAGAACCTCGACCCACCAAGAGGGCAGGAGCAGCTACAGTCCTGTGTGGCACAGTGTGGACTCCTGATGAGTAAGAGGTGAACAGCCAGGAGATTTGAGGAGGTTAACAGAAAAATCATTAAGGAGAATATTTTGATGGCTTCACGGTCAGGAAAACTTTCTAATGATGGCAAAAATTCTAAGCCGTAGGCACAAAACAAAAGGGGGATTTGATCATACCAAGATTGAGGATTTTTTCCCTAAAAATATCAAAATGACATGAATAAAATAATAAAACATTGGAAGAGCATGTGAGCAATGTCTAAAACTCTCAGCTGATCTAGAATAGGTGAGGGAAACCGGTATGTTCATAAGAAAAGGACCATCAGAGCCAACAGAAATAAGAACCAGGGCTATTAGAGGTAATTCCCAAGAATCCAAATGGCTGAGGTAGTGCAAGAAGGTGTTTAAACTCATGAGTAATTAGAGAAATGAGGTGTCGTGGTCTGTGAAAGGAACTTTACCCCTGCCAAGAGGGCAAAAATTGAAAAACAATCACATAATGCCAAGGGTTGGTGCTAGATAGATATGGGGGCCCATGTGCTGTGGCTTTATGGCTTAGGTGTCTCACCCTGAAATTCAATTGCTACTGGGGTGGTATTAAGATCTGTGGGCTCCTTTAAGAGGTGACTAGGTCAGGGGGTTTTTAACCAGAAAGATTTTAATGGCATTATCAAGGGAGTGGGCTCATTATAAAGGGGAGGAGTTTCTTACTCTTTCTCTCCCTCTCTTTCTCCCTCTTCCTCTCCCTCCTTTCTCTCTCCTGTCTCTCACCTGCTTCTCATCATTTCCTGACACATCAAGAAAGCCCTTACCAGGTGGGACCCTTTGATCACTCGACTTCCCAGTCTCCAGAACCACGAACCTCATAACCTTCTTTTGTTTATAATATGCCTAGTCTGTGGCAATCTACTATAGCACCAGAAAACAGACTAAGACATGATTCATCACATACTGCTCTTCAGATGGAGAGTGGTGAAACTAATTGAAATAATATGCTTACTCACTCCATTTCTGGGATATGTCGAAAGAATCCTCACTTGGGCCCATAAGGAAGGTTATAAAAGCTCCATGCTATGGAGCCAGGACATGCTGTATCTGGGTCAGGGAGGCAGAAGCCTAATTCATTGTTGAGCAAAAGAGGAAGTAAAGAAGTGATGCCCATGATGGACCATTATACAGCAGTTAGAAGAAATTTCTGAGTTACCACTGAGCAGTGGGTTAAGTTCTCAACTGTGGTGCTGCATGGAAACATAAGGAAGGCAAACAGATGGGGCTGTTAGGAGGACTCAACAGCAGTAAGACCCTCAAGACGGCATGTGGCCCAAGGACAATTTTACATTTTGCCATAAAATGGATGTGAAATGAAAGGGGTCCGTCCATCCAGACAGAGGTCCCAGATCCTAAGGAGAGGTGGAAACGGAAAGCCTTCAGAATAGAACCTGGGCTATCTGGCTTCCTCCCTGCTTCTCTTCTGTCTCACTTGGTAGCTAAATCTGGACTTTCACAAGGAATACAAGGCTGACCAGGAAGCACCTCATCCTGGCCAGCAGCCACCTGTGCCGAAAGCAGTGGGAGCACTAGCCTTTCCTTACCAGGTGCAGAGAGTGACCAGTCGAGCTCCTAGCACTGCGTGTGTGTGGGTGCAGAGTTCCTCAATGCTGTCTTGACCCCATATGCAACTGTGGCCCAAGGTCTTAGCTGGAAGTTCTGCTGAGAGGACTTTCACTGCAACACACTCTTCACTCAGCGTGTAGAGGAGCCCCACCTGTCGGATGAAATGAAGTGTTTCCTGCCCTTCTTCTTAGCATGCACGATGTACCTCGAGGGTGCCCACTGTGCTGATGCCCCTACTGGGCTGAGAGCCACGTGATGCTTGTCTGCACAGCCTAAGACACCAGCCTGTCTTATGAGTAGCCTCTGATATGGGTGTGGAGGGTGGGGAGTGCTATCTTCATGCAGGGGCAGCGAGGTGTCCCACTGCATTTGGAATCAGGATTCAGAGAGAGGGCCTAGGTGCTGAATTCACCAGAATGACATAGGTTCCAACTCCCTCTGAAGGAAATCCAGGCTTTGGAAAGCTCCCAAGGAGCAATAATTCAGTTGAACTAGCCTGATGAACTGTTTTTACTTGTTTGGAGAAATATAGTCAAACATTGAACAGCTTCCTAGAACTGAAGCAACTGGGCAAAGGTAACCTTTTATTAGACCTCTGCAGTAGACCCGGAGAAGCAGTCCAAGGGTAGAGCTGGTTCCATCTGGAAGAGGAAGAGGAAGGTTCACTAGAGCAAGACACTGATTTGCCACTTCCTCACAATTGTTTATTCAAAGCTCCAATGTTGGTGAACAAAGTCAGCTTAATGTATGGCTAGTCTACTTCACACTCGGTGGTCTCCAGGGTTTTCTCTAGTTTGTCTCTTATTATCTGAGGAAGAGACTGTCACTGCTTGGTTTTCGGAAGACACAAAGGAATCTCTGGAAGGCCAAGGCCTTCTGAAGTGACATGGCCTTTAAGAACAATATGGATTCAAATCCAGACGGCAGATTCCTTATCTGGAACTTTTTTCAACTTATACCACCAGGAGCAGACTTAGGTATTTTGTGGGCTGCTGGGTAAGTTAGAAGGGCCCATATGATAGGGATGCAGAGGTAAATTGTTCCCTCACACATCTTCAAGCAAGGTTGCTGAAAGGAAGCAGTGTGCTAAGACCCACAGCTTTCCCAGGCTGGGAGCCTTCCTCAGCCTGTCCCCATGGAGGACGTGGCGTGTGAGTTCCTCTAGCCACATGTGTAGAAGCCAAGTGGCTCACTTAGGAGTTGGGAATAAAAAAATGGTAGCAAACACTGATCCATGTTTTGCATGAGCCACAGTCCTTTGAGTTGGTTCTATTACTATCTCTTGTTTTTCTATTTGGAGAAACCAAGCTTTCAAAGTTTAATGACTCAGAGTCAAACAGCTAGTATCTAGGAAGTAGAACCTAAGTTTGTCTAACTCTCAAACCAATGTTTTCTTTTAAAAAAATAGCATTGCTGCAAATTGCTTTCCTAGCATCTGACGGTGTGTGACAGGCAGTGGGAGATGGGCCGCTGTTGTGGTCACATTATGGGAATAGTAGGGGGATCGCGGTGGGTGCTTGTTGATCTTGGTGGTGGCAACGATGGTGGAGGTGGTCAGGTTGGTGCTGATCATGGCAGGAATAGTAATGGTGAAGGTGGCAGCAGCAATAGAGTTAACAGTGTCAGTGGCAGTTGTTATGGAGCTAGCAGTAGTGGTGGTAAGCATGATTCTAAGGGAGACAATGGTGACAGTGACTGTAGGGGTGATGGCAGTATGGTGGTGGCAGCTATAATGGCATAAAGGCTCTGGTGTCATAGTATGACCAGAGGTAGTGGTGAGATGGTGGTGGTGATGGTGTGGTGACAAAAACCTATAATTCTGTGGATTATGGTGAGACTCTTTCTCCTCTTCAAGTCAGAGAATTAATAGTGGTAATCATGATGTTGGTAGTGGTAATAATGGAGCTGGTGGTATTGGTCATAGAGTTGGTGGTTGTGGTGATAACTGTGGGGGTGGGGTGAAGGTGGAGATGAGAGTGATGTTGTGGGGAACAGTACTGATGATGCAGATGGTAGCCCTGGGCTTGCTGGTGGGGGACGTTAATTCCCTGCCTCAAACAAGACCTCTTTTGGAATTTATGTGCCTGGAAGTTGATTAACCTTTCCCCCTGTAAATTCTAAAAAAGAGAAATTGGCCTTTCATTCCCATGTCTCTATTCACTCCCGTGCTGTTGATAAATTCTGCAGTTGGCCAGGATCAGCAGGGGAGAGACAGATCCCGTGGCCATTTCCCTGAAGGCAGTCTGTGGCCACTCTGTACTGGTACATGTGACCCCTGCTTAACCCCCTGCCATATTAGCCAGGTGATGGGGCCCTGCCAGGGCCCAGCCCAGTCCAAAGGGATTTGGGATTCGGTGTCCCAGCAAGGCACTGATTAGCTGGTAATCAGGCGGTGATTAGCAGGCCAGGTCACCTGCAGTTCAGCACCCATTGTTCCCGCACAGTCCTGGGATGTTTGCCACGGGGCCAGCCAGGCTGGATGTCTGAGGCTCCAGACGCCTGCAGAGCTGTGATCAGGGGAAACCCTCTGCTCCCTGGAGCTCATCAGGTCAGGCTGACGGATCTTCTGTCTGCTCACAGACGAATGATTCAGGAAAGAGGTGACCTGTGTAAGGACCTGGCAGCGACAGGGAGAGGAGGACCCGAGGATTAACCAAGATCCAGAAGAAATTTCCCACCAGCCACACTTTGCCTGGTGTCCAGAGGACGCATCATGGAGCCTGACCAACCGGGCTCAGCCTGGAATTATGCCAGGGTCATAATATGTGACTTTGGACAAGATTGTTGAACCTAGCTCCTTCCTTTTTTTCAGAGAATTAATAATACTTGCTTCTTAGGATTGTTTGAGGTTTGCACTTTAAAAAATGGATATGAAGCAATGAACATAGTCTCTGTAATAAAGAAATTGCCTAATACATGTTATTATTCTTGTCAATAGTCATGGGACTATCATTATCTGAAAAGGCATTCTTATTTGAAATGCTGTATTTTATTTTTAAAAGTAGGGCCATATCATTGCTTTCAAGATGAGAGAAATCCTTTGCTCTGTAGGACCATTCTAAGGATGAGATGAAATCATTTAGTCAAAGCAGTCACCACAGAACCCAGCACATGACGAGCACTCAGTAAGTCAGAGCAGCAATGCCGATGACTGTCAACATTGCCCGTACGGAGATGGATGTAAAGGGATGCTGAGTTGCATATGCACTATGTGATATGACACAACCGAGACACTAGACAGTGTGATGTTTGTAATGATGATGCCAGGAATTGAACTCAGGGCTTTCCCACTGAGTTACAGCCCCTTACAATTTTTTTTTTTTGGTCTTATTTTGAGGTAGGTTCTCGCTAAGTCTCTAAGTGGCCTAGGCTGAGCTTACACATGCTGTCCTCCTGGCCCAGCTACCCAGTGTACTCAGAATCACAGGCCAAGAAAGTAGAATTTTGAATGAAGAGTGGAATAATGAAACTAACTCCCACGATTAAATCCCGTGCAGTGTGATCGCCATGTCCCCTCCTGGCACCTGCGGAGCCTGCTAAGATGCAGATTCCGATTTGTTGGCATGGGATTTTGCATTTCTCTTCAGTTTCCAGATGATTTCTGGGATATAAGTTGACAGACTCCACTTTGAATAAAGAGGATGCAGTTCTGCAATAAAAATACATATTCAAGGGCAGGTGAGATAGCTCAGTGGACAGAGCACCTGCTGAGGCAAGTGCAGGGGCTGGGCGTGATCCCTGGCACCACATGCCATGCTGGCCCTGCCTCTGGGTGCGCCAAGCCAGCCACTGAGACTTGGCATGGTCATGCACACCTGCACTCCCAGGGCTGGGGAGGCTGAAACAGGAGGATCACTACGAGTCAGAGCTACATGATGAGACCCTGCCCAAAACATAAACAAACAAACAAAACCATATATGCACATACATGGACAAGTACATGAAAAAGCTCCTCTGATGCATTCGAGATGTGCATTATGTTTTTCCCTTCCCCAGACTCTTCTACCTTTACCCAAACTTTAATAATGAACATGTAAAGAAAACATTTAAAAGTGCGGCACATTTCATTGATAGCAAAAGTTCTTCCTTTCTCTTCAAGCTTCTCCCAAGGCCAGATTTTCCATTCCACTGCTTGCCAGGTTTGCATGCCGGAGATCCTGATTTTTCTCCTGCAGCCACCCTAGACTTTCTCAGCATCTCAGCCACAAGGAAATCACATCAGTTCTGCTCATTCTGGAGGCTGTAGCTCTCTGAGGAGCAGGTGGGCCCTGGCTCACATGGAACAGCTGGCCAGAGTTCAGGGCCCAAAGGCACAAACACCAGCCAGGTGCAAGATGGACAGCTATTAATTTGGAGAGGCCAGGGAGTTTCTGAAGTCCAGATCTGGTTGTGTATGCAGAGGGAGCCGGTACAGGCAGGTTGAAAAGAGGTCCAGACGGAACAACTCTGCTGGCCTTTCTCCTAAGAGGTGGGCAGAGGGGAGGCCCCCTGGCTTCTGAAGTTGTGTGGTGAAGGACATATTCTTCCTTTGAATCTGCTCCAGAAGGAATGGTGTGTCTGGGCCACTTATCTCTCACCCTGATCAGACTTACTGTCACTCAGAGGTGGGAAAGAGTTGAACACAGAGAAAGAATTAGAGCCCGGGTCAAATCCTGACTTTGTCACTGAACAGTGAAGTGAGTGGCCATAGACCACAGTGGTGACTCTGCTTCTGTCCAGGGAAAATGAGTCCAGCAAGGTAATGATGCCTTCAGAATTAGGAATTACAGAGCTAAGGAATCTGGTGCCTGGTCAGGCTCAAAGCAGGCTGCAAACGACAATATTAACAATTGCTACTGTTTTTATTCAGTGTGTACTGCCTGCTTCACCTTAGCACATACTCTGTACCTACCTAGAATAATGACCACCCCTCATTCGTGCCTAGATCCCAGGTATTAATCCCTGCCATCCCATCTGTCTAGCTATTTCCAGGAGCTGGAAAGAAGAAATGGATAATGGGAAGAGAGTTTTGTAGAGGGACTTTTCACAGAGCTGGAGATGAGCTTAGGAAATCAGTAAGGGCAGAGGCAGGACTGGGGATCAAGCAGGTCCATCACGCGCCAATCTGAGGAGCAAGGGAAGAAGCAGCCATGAGCACCCAGCACAGGTGGCTGTAGGGAGAGGGTGGCCTTCCGGGGCTGCTGGCCTTTGGTAAAAAGAAAAGCTAAGTTCCAAGAAAGGGGAGCCAGGTAATCCATAGCCTGACTTCCCTGCTTTCCTCTATTCTGTCCATGTTTTTGCCAAAACTTAGTCTTGGCATTTCCTCTGATTGATTTCACACCGTAGTTTCTGACCTGTCAGGCTTCTGTCTTGGGGACACTGTCTCATGATCATGGGATACAGTTTCCAAAGGGGACATCCAGGGGTATGCGTTCAATGCAACATCCATGAAGAAGATTTTTTTTTTTTTTTTTTTTTTTTTTTTT